>PVIU01002712.1:0-163592 GCA_004026605.1 Ondatra zibethicus | reverse complement strand
TGTGTTCTGTGAAATGCTCGTTTGGTCTGCAGCTCACATTTTTTAAAAATGTTTCTTTGTTGATTGTAGGGCTTCTGAAGGTAGCTTGCCCACGCCTCCCTTGTAGATAATACATTACAAATATTACCGGCTAACTTTTGTTTTTGAAGAAATCTAATCATTTCTGTTAATAAATTTGTAGTTATAATAAAGTCAGAATCCAGGTTGTTGAGGATGATTTTGTTGCTGCAGAAAATTTTCCTAACCTTAGAAAGAGCAAAAAGACATGAGCCCAGATCCTAATGGTCTTGTTCATTAGGTGTGGGGCTGTGGCTAGGTGTGGCTGCACCTCGCTTTGGCCTACTCCCTCATCTCCTTACTATGAGACAGCAGCAGTGCAGATAGTAGGTGTTCGCTTCATTTGATTTTCCTCTAGGAAAATAATCCTCTAATCTGTATGAGCCACAAACTTTTTTGATAATGCTTGGCAAGAATACTAAGTATTTTTACATGAAAAGAGCTATTAATGCCTTTCATCCCACTACTTGGGAGGCAGAGGCAGGCAGATCTCTGTGAGTTGAAGGCCAGCCTGGTCTACATAGCAAGTTCCAGGACAGGCTCCAAAGATACACACATAAAAGAAAGGAAAGAAGGAACGAACGAAGGAAGGCAGGCAGGCTATTAAATTGCTTACTCTAATATTTTGTTTGGTTTTTTGAGACAGGGTTTCTCTTTAGTTTTGAGCCTTCCTGGGACTCACCCTGTAGACCAGGCTAACTTCTGTTTTGTTTTGTCTTACTTTTGTAGAAGGCTATATTACCAATGGAATTTATGTATTAACACAGGCTGTTCCACTTGCTGGAAACAAGCCTTTAATCAGTTTAGATTCTAGTATGTGAAAATAGCATATAGTTACATTTCTACAAAAACTGTTCTTTTTACCCAGTAAGGATTTATATTATTAATGCTCTCCACTTGCAACCACTCAGAGATTCCTTTGCCTTCTTAGATGAATTTGGTAAATAGTTCTTGAATACATTCTTTTGCCAGGACTTGAAAGTGTGATGGTAGTACTGCATGACTTAGATTTGAAAAAAGGGGGTTTACTTATTGTGAGTGTGTGTGTGTGTGTGTGTGTGTGTGTGTGAGAGAGAGAGAGAGAGAGAGAGAGAGAGAGAGAGCATATGCATGCACACATGTGTGCACGCTGTGGCATGCATGTGGAGCTCAGAGGACAGCTTGTAAGAGTCAGCTCTCCCCTCTACCATGTGGGCTCTGGGCACCAACGTCAGATTGTCATGGTTAGACATAAGTGCCTTTACTTGCTGAGCCATCTCAGAGGTCTGCATGGCTTAAATCTGAATAAAAATTAGTTTCTAAATCGTAGAACTAGACATACATTCTAGTAATATATGTATTATATATATTATACATATTATGTGTATATATATTTATATATATGTGTGTATAGAGAGAGAGAGAGAGAAAGAGAGAGAGCACATATTTTTTTTGAGCGCACATATTTTATATCCTGTACTCAGAAGATAAAAGACCTTTTATTGAGTACATGAGTGACTTTGACAAGCTGTTCGTCTTCGGTTTAAATTTTTTTCTTAGAATTTAGGGAAAGTAATATCAGTGATGAAGGATGAAATACACTAATTTAAAAAGATTTCCCCTTTCCTCATGAAAATACACATTTTCTTAGGCAGTGTCACTTCTTTAGGGTGTGGGAAAAGATCTAGGAACTGGCTAGAAGGGAACCTGACAAAAACAGTGTCCAGGAGGCCATGTGTCCCTACTGGCTATGGCCTTAGCAAGGCAAAAAGTTTCTTCTTGTCTCCCTGCCCTCTTGGGTGGCTCTTGAAGACACAGTTTTTCTAGTGTGTTTGTTTTCAGACCATCTCTGCATACTCAGGTACTGCATGTTTTGCTGACGTGTTCTTTACCAACTGGGTAGTCTTGGAGGAAGACATGTTTGCTCCGTTGTCCTGTATGATTCAAGGGAAAGGAAAATCTACATTCTTCATTAAAGTAAACTTACTGTGGTCTGAGATAGTCAGTTATTTTCCATTGTGTTTTTAATATGATCTGAAGAGAAACCAGGGTATATCCATTGTATTTTTAAACCTGAAGTATATGAAAGCTTTTTGTGGATTATTAATAGTATTTAAATATTCATTTTTTCTCACCACTTTTTAAGTACCGCAAATTTTTGATACTGTCTCCTACTGTACATGGTGTATTGGGTTTCTCCCCATTGGTTTGTAAAAAAAATACATGTTTTCAGAAATTCATGAGTTAATATGTCATTGTAACAAATACAAAATATAGAGCTGGTAGATGCTTAGTTGGTAAAGTGCTTACCAGGAGCCTGAAGTCCTAAGTTCAGCCCTCCAAACTCATATGAAAAAAATTGTAATTCCATGGCTGAGAAAGCAGAGACAGGTGGATTTTCAGCGCCTGCTGGCCGGGCAGCCTTCCCGAACTGGTGAGCTCCAGGACAATTAGACTTTGTTTCCAAAAGTAATGTGGGCTGGAGAGACAGCTCAGCAGTTGAGAGCACAGGGCACTCTAGCGGGGCTTCAGTTCCAGCTCCAGGGGACTCAGTCCCCTCTTCGGGCCTCTGAGGACACTGGACACACACATGGGCCACATACATACATGCAGGAAAAGCACTCATATACAGAACATATTACAAAAGACAATAAAAAGGTGACGGCTCCTGAGGAACACACCTAGGGTGACTTCTAGCGTGTCTGTTTGTGTGCTGTTTATATATGCATGTGGGGGGCTTGTTTTTTGTCTGTTTGATTGATTGATTGATATTGACATGGACTTGCTGGGTAGTTTGCTGTCCTAGAACTCGCTATGTAGCTCAGATTGGCCTTGAACTTGAAATAATCCAACTGTCACAGTCTCCCAAGTACTGGGATTTTAGGCATGAGCCACCATGCCTGGCTCAAAAGTATTTTTTGAATCATTTTATTGCCAAAATAGTAGATGAATGTTCTAGGTTATGTGGGAAATGAAGATGTCTAAGTATTCAACCCAGAAACAGGCACTTAGCATACCTGCATCTCACCAGTACATAGGACCAGCCATCAGATCTTAAACTATGTCACAGAGGCTTGATGGTCTGTCACGGCATGGTGCTCACCATTCTTCCGTCTACACACATGGCAACACGGGCTTGACAGTCTGTCATGGCATGGTGCTCACCACTCTTCGGTCTACACACACACGGCAACACATGAATGCTGATTACTGGCCACAGTCAAAACTACTACGCAAATACTGTCTGATGCTCTGTTCTATTTTAAGAGCAGTTAAAAGTAGCAAAGAAACAGAATATAAAATGGATTCATGATAGATATTTCTCACCAGCGGAAAAATACCAGAAATGAAGTTCTCCTTAGGTAATTTGTACTTTCTGTTTTGTTTCGAAAGGAATTCCCATTAGAACTGGTCAGTTCCCTTGAGAGGTATCTCTAGATGGGTTGGACAACATCTGATTTTACTTTTTTCTTTGTCTTAATATTTTAGAGTCATTGAAACAGCTATCCCATAATGTGTTACTAATGGAATGGACGTGGTTATTACAGTCTGGGCTTTGTTGTAATACACTTTACTGATGTTAGCTTGGTTGTAGCTATAAGCATAGATTAGAGCTTGGTTTTCTTAGGGTCTTTGAATTACATGAATCCTAAAGATAGCTTTAGATCTAGGATCTGTTTTAGTAAAAAAACAATAGGCATACTTGATAGATAAACCAGTTCTGTGATTCCCTAGGACATGAGAGAGATGTCAGGGGACTTTGTTGCCTTGGTCTTGTGGCTGACCCCTTTCTGACACATGAACCTGGGAAATGGTTGGTCCAAGGGAAAGAAAGCAGAAATAACATTTTATTTGGAAAACAAAGCTCTTTCCAGCAATTTCTCTTGGCAGTTTGGGCTTGTTATTAGTCATGTTTAGGGTGGTAGGGGCTCCAGGAAAATGGCAAATGATGATGTTCTTCCTGATTTAAACAGGAAGTATTTAAGGGCAGTGATACCTCCTCTCCCAGGTGAACAGGGAAGTCTGAACTGGACTGGGATGGAGCTGGGCAGCGCTAGGTGGGCTGGCTCCTCTACACAAATACGGTTCAGAAACTCCCAGCGTGATCAAAATCTTTTCTTGACAGGTGGCAGAAACCCATCAGGAGAAATTCTTGATGGCTGTGTGTCTGTCCTGCTGAAACTGGGTAGAGACCTCAGCTGGACCTCTAGGTAGCTAAAATGTTGAGTCTTGACACTTGGGGTGGCAGCCAACCCAGGCATTGCCAAAGGTCCCAGTGGCCCAGGCTAGAGGAGAGCAGAGAGCTGGAATGTGGCCTTGGCTGGACTTCTGAGTGCCTGAGAGCACCTGTCACTATTTTGGGAGGTCAGTGGTGTCCAGAGGTATCAGTCAGGTGGCATCTCTGAGAGGGGTCTGGTCCTTCTCACAGCGCTTGGCAACTCTGTGCTGTCAACTGTCCTCAGATTCCCAGCTTATCTCTGGGGTAGAGCTGAGAAAAAGGCCTAGGAGCAAAGACATTTAGGTGTCATTTGGGAAGGAAAGACACCCGCCCATGAAATCTACCAGTATGTGGTTCTGGTTTGTTTCTGAAGAGAACTTTAAAAAAATGTTTGGGGGGGTTGTTTTAAAGGTAGGGTTTTTGTGGTTGATTTGTTTGCTTGTTTTAAAATCAAAACCCATTGCTCAAGGAAGTCTTGAGTTTCCCTGATAATCAGATGATTCTTTCTCTCAGTTGTATTTTGCTTTTTGAAGTATGTGCTCCTGACAGCATGGGCACCAGTGTTCAGTGGAATTCTAAAAAATATTAACTTGGTTCTTGAAGGGGAAAGGCATAGTGAGATATCAGGCCAATTTACCGTGTTATTTCAAAGGAAAGCTGTTTTTCTATGCCAATTAGATTTCATATATATTTTTTCTTGTGTACTATTAGTGTTTACCTGTATGCACTTATTATTAATTGTAGCATATATTGTTGCTGGGGTGCCCTCTTGTAAAAGGAAATTCATTTACATGAAATCGTGACTTGCGTGGGTCTTACTCCTAACTGATCCTCAGTATTTTTCCCCTTTTAAAACAGCTAGACATTTAATGTAAAGCATGTATCAGTAGCGGGCCTGGGCTGGAATGTTGGCAGCTGTGCAGAGCCAAAGTCTCAAATGTGCTGGTTCGATAGATATGTTTTCTCGACAGAATGGCATGTAACATCATGTGGTTGACCATTCCAGCTTGTTTTTGAAGAGGATTTTGGTTTTTTTCCCCAAATACTAACAATTAGAGAGCAGTACTTGACTTGTACAAGATGTATTGCTTTGTCCAATTTTTCTTTTCCTGGTACTAATGGAGCTCATTAAAAAACTAGAATTATCCTTTAATATACATCCTGTTAACAGAGTGCTTCAGTGCAGGTCGTGACCACCTGCCTAGGGCTTAGCAACCATAGTCCAGCATCCTTCTTCTGGATTTGATCGTTCTCCCCCCCCCCCCCGTTTGCTCCCTCCTCACAGTTGATGAGTGTTTAGCCTTTTGAGCTAAACACGGTATTTCTTCATAAGATTGTGCAATATTCTGATATTTGGGGGAACCGGCATGAGTCGTATCTTTTTTTTTTTTTTGGACCAGGCTGCATCCACACAGATGGTGGTCCAATTTTTTTTTCTTCCCAGCAAGGCCTTCTGAGTGACTTGTTGGGAATAAATGGCAGGTTTGTCGTGAAACGTAGCATCATGTTACTTGACGTGCCTTAAGAGATAAACGGGATGTGATTCCAGCAAGGCTAGATAGAAATGGTTGGTATGTGCTGGAGAACTGCCAAAAGATTGGGAGCAAGCTGTGTGGCAGGCCCCAGTCAACCTTGGCCTGCCTTAAAATAGCCATCGTTCAGCAGACCAGCTCGTGAGTTGTCGTTTTACTCGAGTGGCATTGTTCTTGTAAATGAGTTGCCAAGAAGTGGGGATGGTGGCTTTCCTCTTTTAGTGCTTTTTGGAAATTTTGATGGTCTTTAAAAGTGTATGTAGGCAAGTAAAGATTCTAGTATTTTTCCATGTCAGTTCTTCTTTAAATGTTCGTGAGCACTGAACCATTCTGAGCAGTAAGGCATCACGTCCTTCCCCACTCAGAACAATGCTCTGATGTTTGTTTGCAGTTCAGTGTGAGGCCCCACAGGGTTTATCAGTAATGTCTTTCCACACGTCTCACTTGTGCTTCCTTTCCCACGCTTACCCACTTACTACAGAATATGCTGGTTTTGTGACTTCACTAAGTTTTTTTTAAGTCTTGTATTTTCGGTATTTAGTAAGCGGCATTGGGTACCATCCTGTGGACTGACTCCTACTTGTTTGTTTTTAGGTACGTATTCATTGATGATTTGTCTACAGTACTTGATACTGGCTAGTATTGTGTTATCCTGGGTAGTTTTTTTTTTTCTTAACTTGACCCAAGCTAGTGTAATTTGAGGAGCGAAAACTTCAGTTGAGAAAGTGCCACCATCAGATTGGCCATAGGCAAGCCTGCGGGGCGTTTTCTGAATTGATGATTGATGTGGGAGAGTCCAGCCTACTGTGTCAGGTGGTCCTGGAGTGTATAAAAAAGCGAACTTATATTATTTATATTAATTTTGTAACTGTTCTTTCAGTTCTTTCTGGTAGAAAGTCATGTTTTTCAAGCCAAAATAGTAACAAGAAAGTACCGTAGGGAGCCTTCTTTTACACTCATGAGCCCGTTGGTGCCGTGGTGGGAGCTGTCGTCAGGGCTGCAGACAGCCAGTTAGTGAGGACTCTGCAGATAGAATGCTTTTTAAAATGCATTATTTGTATTAATAAGTGGAAGCAGATTCAGAAGGAGGGCTTCTTATGAAAACAGTGAGTAAGCTCTGAGGGGCTTCAGATAAAAAAAAATCAAGTTTCTCTTAAATTTTCTTGAAATATGTAAGATGGCATTTAACAAGTAAAGTGTAATAGAAATTTGAATCTAGGTAAATTATAATTTTATAGTTAGTTGGAATATCTTATGAATAGTTGTTTCTCTTATTGCTTTCATTATGTTTTTAATGTATTCTAATGGGGGGGTTTAAGACAGGGTTTCTCTGTGTAGCCCTGGCTGTCCTGGAACTCACTCTGTAGACCAGGCTGGCCTCGAACTCACAGAGATCCACCTGCCTCTGCCTCCTGAGTGCTGGGATTAAAGGTGTGTGCCGCCACCGCTGCCCAACTGTATTCTAAATTTTATCTTTTTGTTGCTTTCAACATTTCTACCTATGAAAGTGCTTTGTTCACAGATTTTTTTTTATTTATAATTATTATACCTTCTGGTCAATGAGTTAGATTTAGGTATGTTTTTAGAATGTATAAACATTTTTTGTAGTATGGAAAATATATAGACAGCTTCTGTATTTTGGGAGTGAGTGTGTGGTTGTTGTGGTACTGGGGATCAAACCCAGGGCTTCATGCATTTGAGGCCAGTGCTTTACCACTGGCCTACGTCCCAACCCCAGAGAGCTCCTTAATATGTTTTGATCCTTCATTTTTAGCTGGAAAATGCATTTTCTATTGTATTGTTGGCAGTTAGTAAATGAATTGAGCTTAATGACGTCCACTTTTTATTGTTTTTTCTGTTTTATTCTTGTCCTTCTGTTTTGATTTGGATGCGTCCTTGGATGATGGGAATCTTGAAGCTCCTCTTTCCATAGGAAAGTACACAGAGTACTTACTGAGTACACCGTTACCTGCTCACTCAGGCCAGCGCTGCTTTGGGTCCCTTCAGTCTTACAGGATATCTCTCGCCTTTCTGTTCCGCATTAGCTCAGGCTTAAAAGACAAGGGACAAATAAGCTGAGCATTAAGATATTCCGGACATTGAAAAAATGTGGATTTGCTTGTAGACATCGGGGGTTGCAGGGAGGAGATGTTGAACGTTAGCTGGCTCTCTTTGCAGTATGAAAGCAAATGGAATCTACTGAAATCTGCTGCAGATGGCAGTGCAGTGGACAGGTGAGGCCCACATGAAAGTCATACCATGGGGAGGCGGAGCAATGAGTCGGCTTAGGAAATGCAAGCCATTTGGATGTTTCTGCAGCTGTTGTTGGCCAGCTGGAAAGAACTGGAACTTGCTGGTAAGAGTTTTGCTTTCTGAACTGGCTTAGAGTAGTGCATCAGAGGCCTATGAAGATGTGTTTATAACATAATTTAAACTGTTAGATAATATTAATAAACTAGAGGACAGAGTACAACAGATGCCATAGGGTGTGGTGATTTAGAGTTGCTGACTCGGGGCTGTGCTGCCTGTCTGAATCCCAGCTGCGCCCTTTACTAAACTTCATAAGCTTCATCTGGTCATTAACCCTTTTTTGCCTCTGTTGTTACTATTCTGGCTAGGTTTTATGTCAACTTGACACCAGCTAAATCCATCTGAGAGGAGGGATCCTCAATTAAGAAGATGCCTCCCTAAGATCAGGCTGTAGGCAAGCCTGTAGGGTATTTTTCTAACTTAGTGATTTGTGGGGGAAGGCCCAGTGCCACTGTGAGTAGTGCTGTCTCTGGGCTGATGGTCCTGAGTTCTATAAGAAAACAGGCTGAGCAAGCTGTGAGAAGCAAGCCAGTAAACAGTACCCCTCCATAGCCTCTGCATCAGCTTCTGTCTTTGGGCTATTGCCCTGACTTCCTTAAGATAATGAACAAGGATGTGGAAGTGTAGGAAAAATAAACCTTCACCTCCCCAGGTTACCTTCGGTTGTGATGTTTCATTGCAGCAGTCGTAGTGTTAGTCACCTACAGGATGACGGAGGCATTATATAGACCACATAGGGTTATCGTTGGGAACAAATAGGTTAATGTAAGTGGTTAGACGAATATAAACTTTAGAAACGAGAAGCTTTTAATACAAGGGGGGAAAGCAAAACATAAAGTGATTTAAATGGTAAGATCCGAAATAAACAAGAGAACCCACACGATGCTCCGCGTGAAGGGCGAGAGGGCGGCCTGTGGTTTTTGTTCGTCTCTGTTCTTCCCTGTGTTCCAGTGTTCTATAACATATATGTGCGTTTATAAGTTGAAAAAGGAAACTGTATTTTGAGAAGTGCCGGTGTCCCTTGCTGACGGTTAGAATGCTGACTGTAAGAGGCTCGCATTCCTTCAGTGCTCAGGGCTCTCCACTTGGTGACAGTTGACTTCCTTCTCATCCTCCGTCCGTGCTTTCTCATTCTTACAGAGGTTCCTCAGAGTAATGAAACTCAAAACTTTCTAAACATTTTTAATAATTTATGTTTTCCCACTAATTGAGACTGATGGTGTAGAAGGAAGAATGCAGACACAGCCATATGATTTCCATTTGTTTGGGTATAGGCAAGTTATGAAATTCGGTATGATCTTGGACCTGGAGGATTGCTTTGAAAGGGAGACGATGGCAGGTCTTCCTCTCCCAGCCATCAGTGTCAAGACAAAGGACACAGTCTGGACATACTTCTCAGGGTCTGGCATATTGTGGTCATTTGTTAGTGACATTGGTATTCTCGCTGCCGTAATGTTTTCCTCTGCCTCCCAAAACTGTGCAAAGATACTTGGTCACTCGGAATTTGTCTCTAACACCCTTGGTTTTAAAATTCTACATGCCACAGTAAGCTTTTTGTTTGTTTGTTTTGTTTTGTTTTGTTTCTCAAGACAGAGTCCCTCTGTGTAGCTCTGGCTGTCCCTTGAACTCACAGAGATCTGACTGCCTCTGTCTCCTTAGTGCTGGGATTAAAAGTGTGCGCCGTCACGCCCAGCTTCACGGCGTGCTTCTTACGGATTTATTCTTGTTCTGCGCTTCTGCTTCTGTCTCCTTGCCCTCCTCATGTCTCCATACATGTTGTCACATCCTGCCACACCTGTTCAAAGATGCCCCGTCTGTCAAGAATCACGCCAGTGAGGCTGGTGCTGGGAAGCAGCGGGCAGCTGAGTCTCAGAGGCAGGCAAGTCATAGCCATTTAGTCCTTAGCCACGTCTGCCATAGTATGGCAGGGTTTCTGCCCTCTGTGTTCTCAGTCAGAAACTTGGGTTGACAGGATGTGCAGAGTTAGATTACCTGTTCAAAACCAGTCATGAACTGAAACTGCAAGGAGAGCAGGAAGAATATGACCCTCCCCAAAATCAAGCAATGAAGAACGTGTTTTACCTAGCCTAGGCTACCAGGAGTCAAACTTACATGTTAAGGAAGCATGAGAACACTTGCCTTTTGCTACAGAGACAGTCAGAACCCTGTTTCCCTGGGGGAAACAAAATTTTACTCAATGAAAAGGCTGGATCTGTGACTGAACCTGGCGCTTACTGATTGGCTGAATTGAGTGGCCAGCAACAGCTCCTAGGATCCTCCTCAGGATCCTTTTCTAGCACAGTGATTTCAGCACACAGGCCGCTGCACCACACTCTTTGTATATGTGTTGGGGACTGAACTCAGGTCATCATTGCTTGTGCTCCGAGCACTTTGTTGATGGAGCCGTTTCTCCAGGCCTGCTTGTTTGATTTTTATGACAGTGACTTATACGTGACACGGTCTGACCTCAAACTCGTAATTCTCCTTCCTCAGCACCTTCACCCTGTGGTGCTGCTGTTGTAGATAACGCAGCAGATGGCCTGGGTAGTCTGATTTTTGAGGGAGAATTACTTCCTCAACTTTGAGACCTAGTGATCAGCTAGATTAGGAACTGTTAAGAAGTAATTTTTCATTGCAGCTGCAGCTCGTGCTCAGAAAGAATTTAGAATTGGAGACCCGCAGGCTGGACAGCATTCCGTAGGTGTTAATGCCGCCCGCCGCGCCGTTCCATCAAGGAGAAGCTCAAGCAGCTGACCTCACTGCCTAACAGTGGGGCTAAAACTGTCACTCGAGCCAGAATGCCGGGCTCTGACAGGCACGTTACTCTGCTAGATTTTAAAGTTAAGTAGATGAGTGAACCTCCCAGGTCTGTGTTCATGTCTTCTGTTTTCATGCCATTGGTTGGTGTTGATTGCATTAAGTTGGTGTTAAAAATTACTAAAAAAACAGAAAGTGTATCAAAACAGTACCAAAGGCAAGAAAAGAGAAAGACATGGGACTGGACAGATGACTCAGCAATTAAGAACACTGCTTTTCCAGAGGACGCCAAGTTCATTCCCAGCACCCATGTGGCTGCTCACAACTGTCTGTAACTCCTTTTCTGAGGGCTCTGACACCCTCTTGTTACCTTCACAGGCTCTACATGCCCATGGTACAGAGATACATGCAGGCAAAACCCAACTACACATCAAATAAAAATTTGAAAATATTTTTAAAGAGATAAAGAATGTATATATAGTTTTCTATATATACATTATATATGTATATTATATGTGGATAATATGTGTATATTCTACATGTTATATATTATCTTTTTATTTTTATATAATATACTATGTATTATGACTTATTGTATATATATGTAATTAGTGGGGGAAAGAAAAGCCCATTATATCTGGAAGTAAAAACACATGCTATATGTCTTCTTTTGTCTTAAGGACAGTAACAGGTTACTCTGGTCTGGCTTTCCAGACTAGGCTGAAGGAAGATATTTGAAGGTCATTCCAAATTCGGAAAGTAACTAGTTAAGTATTATCTTGACATAGTGTGTATGTTTAGAGTGTTTCAGTTCTGGGTTTGAGGGGAGGCTGACAGGAGATCAGAGGGCAACCCTGAGAAGTAGACTCTTGAGTGCTAATCCCTTGGGCCCTGCTCTGGAAGGCAAGGCCAGTCCCGGGGGAGTAGTTGCTTCTCGTTGAAGCCACGGTACCCACTCTGCCTTGGGGGTGGGGGGCTTTAGTAGTACCTGAGTAACTGAGGGTAGTGAGAGGCGACCCCTGCCTGGAGCAGACCAGGTAAACTCAGACTGTTTCAGACAAATCCATCATGTAGAGATCCTGGTTTCACCACGTTGCCTAATCTCTATGTCTTGGAGTTTTCACATTATAAAATGTGCCTAATGACAACACTAACTTTTTAGGGTGTTTGGATAAAAACACATGGAAAGTTATCAGAATAGTCTTTGGCCTATAATAAGTGTTTAAGAAATTCAGCTACTTTAAAAATTCCTACTTAAGACACTTAATTCACTTAATAACTAATTCTATATAGCTTGTTCCTATTGTCTCCATATTATTTTTCCAAAACACATTTCGTTTTTAATTTTATTGGGTAATGTCTTCTAATCAGTGACTTTTTCCATTCGTGGTACCTGCTCCATCTTAACTACATGTATGAATCTTTATTCAGGAGATTAAAAGCTTAACTTTAGTTTTTCAGCTGCTTAGGTATATATAATTAGCAAATGTGGTATACAGAAGCCTGGGCACTTATTTATCAGGTGGCAGGTAGCTAAGTCGTTCCCACTGCAGAGGGTTAGCTCTTTACAGCCAACCCTAAGATAATAGAACGGTTAGTGGTGGAGAGATAGGGAGTCGAGGAGTAGATTTCTCTGCTCCTCTTGGTTGTCCCACCTCCCAGCATATGGCTGTGTCTAACTGCCAAACTGAGGGAAAACAGCACGGAAAGAAAACAGAAGCCCAGAATGCCTGGTTACATTTGACTGTCAGAGAAACCACATCTTTTTTATATTTCTCATACAGATTTCCAAGCTTATGTATACTGAAAGTTTGTTTCTTAAATCTGAAGGCCAGCTTTAGTTGAGGTCTGGTCTTTATCTGAGAGTCTGAATTGTCGTGGCGACAGTTTCTGCCCTGTCCTGTACAGCCCACGTGCAGCAGGTTATAAGAAAGTGTCGGCCGGATCCTGTCGTGAGTATGGTCAGCATCCTTCTGTCGAGATAAACAGTGGAGAGGCCAGTGGTGAGCAGGTGCTGCTAGGTGCCCACTCAGCTCAAGGTGGAGAGGGGTTCAGTCTGATTTCCGTGGCAACAGGAATTGTATTTGTTCTGTAAGGACTTCTTGGCTGTGAACGTAGGTGACTGCTAGGCAGCTTTCTCTAGGAGGGGAGAATTGTTAGTTAGGGTGTCTTTATGTGATTGAATGACCTTGGTAGTAATTGGGGGCAAAGTATAACTTTGGGCCACTTTTATTTCAATGTATTCTGTTTGAGTGACCTTCAGATATTCTTCTGGTTAAAATATCTTCCTGTTTTTAACTTTTCAGCAGTGATGCCTAGAAAGTGCTATTGAGCTTTTCACATCAGCTTTGGAATACTGTCGCCTGTCCCTCTGAGGAGCATTGCACACCTTTCGGAAATGCTCGTTGGGAGAGTAGAGCCTACAGAACCCTGAGCTTCTGTGTCTGTGGGTGCTCTTTTTATGGTGTGTGATGTCTCTGTCAGTCAGGTCTCCAGCAAAAGCTTCACCAGGTTAATGATGCACTTGGTGAAATCAGTCTTGGCAACGGAAGCTGAAGATGTAGCTGCTGGAGAAGACTGAACCAGAGCAGGTGGATTTCGGACCAACACCTGATTTTTAAGTGCGTCATTTAAGACGCTTAATGTGCCCACTGCAAAGGCATAGATGTTGGATTATCTTTTGAAGAAAATTACAGAATGATAGTAGTTTACAATTAGGCACAGATAGTGCGTGGGTAACTTAGACACGGAGAAAAATCCAATTAGAGCTGTTTGTTCAAAATACTAGATTTGAAGTGTACTTTGTTTTTAAAAAGTGATACTAGAAAATGAATTATTTATAGGAATATGTGCCGGCCACACTTTGGGGCTGGTCGCTATTTGGAAGAAAAACAAAACAAAACAAAAAACTATTCCTTCCTTTCTTTTTGTTTTTTTCCTGAGCTCTTCTCCTCTCCTCATTGATTTCTTTAAGAGCCAGGATTTACTTTACTATTGACAAGTGAGTGGTTTGCTGCCACATAAGTTACTGATTGATTTGCATGATGGGTGGAGTTGTCATCTGTTACCGTTTGCAGGTGAATAGTTGCTGCTCAACTGAGCCCTTACTGGTGTCACTGAAGAACACTAAACACTGTCTGGGCTCATTTTCCAGAGGGCTTGATTGACTTGTGTAGGGTACAGCATGGCACAGAGACTTGGGAGAGTCTCTGGGTGTGTTTTTATGCGGTGCCGTGTTGTGGAACAATCTTTGTACACTGTAAATATGTATTGTTCTCATTGTTAATAAAAAGCTGATTAGCCGATAGCTGGGCAGGAAGAGATTGGGTAAAACAGCCTGAAACAGAAAGAATTCTGGGATGAAGAAGGCCAGTCAGTGAAGTTGCGAGCAGATGCAGAGGAAGCAGGAGGTGAACATGCCATGCTAATAAAGGTACCGCCACATAGCAGAGCGTAAATAAGGAATATGGGTTAACTTAAAATGTGAAAGTTATCTAGTAACAAACCTGAGCTATCAGCTGAGAATTTGCAGTTATGAGCTCCAGTGTCTTTATTTGAGAGCTGCTGGTGGGGCGGAAATTTCCGCCTACAGTGCCAATTTGCAGTCTACCCTCTGACCTGGTCTCAGAATGGGGGCCTAACCTGTGTTGTCCTGCAGAATAAACACAAGCTCCAGGTGTCTAGTTACACTTAATTCAAACGAAGTAAAATTAGATGTTCTGTCCTCAGGCATCCTGGCTGGCTTTTAGATGCTCAGGAGCCCGTCTGGATCATGGCTCTGTATTCGATGGTACAGACAGAGAATTTTACATCATGGCAAAAGTTTGTGTTGGATAGTTTAGCTCTAGGAAGGCTGTAGGATGTCAACAGGACGTGGGAGGAGCTGTGAACATTTGAGAAGTCTGACACAAGGGCAAACTTAGAATAGAGCTAATCCAGGAGGATTTGCCAGCACATCTAAGTTACCACATATTTTTAAGCAGTCTTTTTCTCAATGAGCTGTTTGGCAGCAGAAGCCCCGGAGCAGTTGGTACCGTGGATTGTGTATCTGTCTCTCAGAAAGCTCCTGAGAAGTGTAGCCAGAACCAAGGTCAGGCAAATGGAAACTCAGGCTGGCCATGGCAATAAAAGACAGGGATCATTACCTCCTCTTGCCCACCCCCACCCCTGACTTCTCATTAGTTTGTTAAAGTCAAGGAGAGGGCTAACAAGTTTCCAGAAAAATTAACTTTCATCGTAAACTCCATCTTCTTGGGAGTCCATTGTTCAGGGAGGTAAAAAAAAAAATAAGAGTCACACTTATTTTTTTTTAACACATAGCATAATATTTAAGCATACTAAAGCTATAGAAAACAGAAAGATTAGAGGAGAGGAAGCATATAGAAGCATGTGGATTATCTAGGTGGTAAGAAACCAAACCTCTGAGAGGCTGTCTTGAAGCTGTCAGCTGACCTCAAGTCTCTTTGCTGGACCTGCTTCACACTTTTATTGGGGGCATTAGCATCTCCTCAGAAGCAGTTTCTGTGCCCTTCCTGAGCCTACCAAACAGAAGGCTGCAGATGTTGAGGGCACAGGGCGTGAGTAGGCAGAGCCCTCAGGGTGGGCAGGTTGGAGGCATGCATACGTAGGCCAGGAGCACAGCCCCAGTGGTGTATTAGGTTGTGTGGGTAACTTGAGGTTTTTCTATTTTGCTGTTGTCTGCTAGTGTCTTACTTTTCTCAGACACAATGGCAAAGGCAACTTATAAAAGAATGTTAAATTTGGGCTTATGGTTTCAAAGGGTTGCAGTCCGCGGTGGCAGAACAAAGGCATGGCAGCAGGAACAGCTAGCTGAGAGCTCACATCTTGATCTGCAAGGGAGAGGCAGAGCGAGAACCAACGGTAGGAATGGAGGGAGCCTTTTGAAACCGCAAAGCCCGCCTCCAGTGACATGCCTCTTCCTGTCCTTCCCAAGCAGCTCTCCAACAAGGGGCCAAGTATTAAACCATAAGAGACTGTGGGGACGTTCTCGTTTAAACCACCACAGCTGGTGACCTAGGGTGAAGCATAAGTGCGTGCGTGCGTGCATGCCGTGGGCCTCATTTCCTCTCATTGTCCCTCCAGTCAGTCTTCAGAGTCTGGTTTTTGTAAATGGTAACCATATCTTCCCTGAGGAATCACTGGGACCCAAGGACAGTTACATGCGTAGGGGTTGTCTTTTTCTTTTTTAACCTTACTTCAGCCCTACCTTTAAAGAAAAATGAAGTGTTTAACTTGGGGCTCATAATCCCAGAGGGTTAGAGTCCATGGCCATCAGTGTGGGGAGCAGACACAGTGCTGGAGCCGTAGCTGAGAGTTCTAGGCACAAGGCAAAGGTGGAGAGAGCTAACTGGGAATGGTGTGGGTTTTTGAAACCTTAATGGCACACCTTCTAACCCTTTCCAAACAGTTCCACCAACCAGGGACCCAGTATTCAAATCTATGAGCCTGTGAGACATTCTCATTCGAACTACCAGACACTGCGATGCTCATTTACTAACCCACGTCTCCTGGGAGTGGTGTTGTCCCTCTACCCAGGCAGGGGAGGTCCATTCAGAATCTTTTCTTTGTCCTTATTTAAAGTTGTTTTTAGAAATTAGCTTACTAGCTACTGGGTTTCTGTGAGACTGTTCCATACCTCCTTAGTTTTGGTTGATCTGCCCACTACCTCCCCCGCTGCCATTGCTTAATAATTTCAAACCCAGTACCCCCCCTTCTTTCATTTCACATGCATTCTACCTCCAATCTGTGTTTTAAAGTTGGGTTTTGAGATTATAGATTTCCATGTGGCTTTCAGACCTGTTTTCATTGGGTTGGCTTCTTCTCCCCTTCCATATCTCAGGCCCCTCTGGCTCAAGCTTGTCCCCAGCAGTATACTTTCATCTTACCTATAATCTGCTGTCCACCTCTCTTTCTTTATTCTTCTGTCATACATTACATCCCCACTGCAGTTTCTCCTCCCTCCTCATAGGCCCTCTCTCTTCTTTCCCAGATCAACTCCTCCATTTCCCTTAAAAAAAAAAGCTACAATAAGACTAGGCACAAACCCTCATATTAAGACTATATGAGGGGGGCTGAGGAGATGGCTCACAGGTTAAGAGAATTACCTGCTCTTCCAAAGGTCCTGAGTTCAATTCCCAACAACCACATAGTGGCTCACAACCATCTGTAATGAGGTCTGGTACCCTCTTCTGGCCTGCAGGCATACAGACAGAATATTGTTTACATAATAAATAAATAAATAAATATAAAAAAAGACTATATGAGGCAATCCAGTAGGAAGAACGAGGTGCCAAGCACAGGCAAAAGAGTCAGAGACACCTCTACTCCCACTATTAGGAGTATCACAAGAACACCAAGCTACACAACCATAGCATATATGCAGAGCACTTAGCTCAGACCCATAAAAGGTCCATGATTGTCAGTTTAGTCTCTGGAAGCCCCTAGGAGCCCCACTCAGCTGATTCTGTGAGTCGTGTTTTTGTGGTGTCCTTGACTCCTCTGGGGGGTTCCCTTGGCTCCCCCAATTGTTTGAATGTTAGTCTCTGCATCTGTTCCCATCAATTGCTGGATGAAGCCTCTCTGATGACAATTCAGCTAAGCACCGATCTATGAGTATAACAGGGTATCAATAGGAATAATTTCATTGCCTTTTGTTTTGTTTTTGTTTGTTTGTTTTGACAGTCATGTTTGGTTCCATCCTGGGTCTCTGGGCTGTCCAGCCCATGGTTCCTGGCCATCCAGGTAGTGTCAGGCATGGGCTCCCTCCCATAGGCCTCAAGTTGCCCCAGTCATTGGTAGGGCACTCCCAGAACATCATACAGGCATGATAGATTGTAGGTCAAAGGACTGGGCTGATGTCCCAGCCCCACTGCTGATTATAGAAGATGGCCAGTTCAGGCTTCATATCTTCCACTGCTAAGAGTCTTCTCTGGGGTTCCTCTTGTAGATTCCCTGGAGGTCCCATTGCACTAGGTTTCTACATCTTTCCCCAAATGCCCTCCAGTTCCTGATGTCTCTCCCAGTACTCTCTCCCTTTATGCCCTACCCCTGCCTGATCCGTCCTGTTCCCATCCCTGCCTTCTCCCAGTTCACCCATAAGACCTATTCTATTTCTCCTTCCTAGGGAGATCCACGTGCTCCCTACCTTGAGCCCTCCTTCTTACCTAGCCTCTTTGGGTCTGTGGATTATAGCGTGATTATCCTTACTTAACAGCTAATATCCACTTACAAGTAAGTACATACCGTGTTTGTCTTTCTGAGTCTCAAGATGATTTTTTCTAGTTCCATCCATTTGCTTGCAAATTTCATTATGGCGTTTTTGTTTTGTTTTATTTTTGTTGTTTGTTTTTTCAAGGCAGGGTTTCTCTGTGTAAAAGCCTTGACTGTCCTGGAACTCGCTGTGTAGACCAGGCTGGTCTTGAACTCAGAGATTCGCCTGCTTCTGCCTCCCGAGTGCTGAGATTAAAGGAGTGCACAACCACTGCCCGGCATTTAAAAAAAAAAAAAGATTTGTTTGTTTGTTTGTTTATTGTGTATAGTGTTCTGCCTGCATTTCTGCCTGCAGGCCAGTAGAGGGAACCAGATCTCATTTCATTAAAGATGGTTGTGAGTCACCATGTGGTTGCTGGGAATTGAACTCAGGACCTCTGGAAGAGCAGCCAGTGTGCTCTTAACCTCTGAGCCATCTCTCTATTATGTCATTTTTAACAGCTGAGTAATACTCCATTGTGTAAATATTTATTTTTTAAATCCATTCTTTGGTTGATAGGTATCTAGGTTGTTTCCAGCATCTGGCTATTATGAACAAACCTGCTATGAACATAGTTGAGCAAGTGTCCTCGTGGTTGGATGGAGCGTCCTTTGGGTATATGCCCAAGAGTGGTACAGCTGGGACTTGAGGTAGACTGATTTCCCAGGCTAGTCTTGAATTCACTGTGCGGACTCTGGATAACTTTTGTCTCCTAATCCTCTTGGTCACACCTCTCCAAGTGCCTTTATACTTGGCTTTGTGTGGTGCTGGGGGTCAAGCCCAGGGCGTCATATGTGCTAAACAAGAACTCACCAACTGTGCAGCATCCTCAGCTTCGGCTTTGCTGCCCTTCGTGCTGGTAGAGCTGTGCCTCCCTTCCCTTCTCATGGCCACTGGTTTCTGCTGACAGTAATTTCTACTTCATTCATCTACTGTTTTGAATTACGCCCATCCCCCCTTTCACCAGGCTTTAATGCTCTTCCATCAAGCTCTGAGAGCTCGGAAGAACAGGAAAACGGAAGGATGGGGAAGGAAATGCTCGGAGGGATGGCGGGATGGTGACCGCTAATGCTTTTCGGGCAGGTGATGGAATTTCTCAGTCACAGTTAAGACAGGAAGAACGCCGGAGCTTTGGGCGTCCTTAGACCACTTAAAGGGCATTTTAGAACCATCATGTAGCCCCTGGGTCCATCATATCTCTGCCAATGAGAGCCTTCCTCAGCACGGCCCAGAAGTCTGTATTTTTAATTTCCTAAGTGATCCTGGCACGCAGCTGAGTTGAGAAGATTGGCCCAACTGCCACACCTCAGCTGTCACCTGAAGAAGCTGAAAGCTAGGGAGGTGAGCTGTTTGCTTTATGGTTAGAAGAGGCCAGCAGTAAGACTAGACCAGAGATCCGTCTGAAGTCCCTTGTCCCTCTGACCAACAGCCAATCTCTGGTTTCAGCTGCACTGATGTGGTGTCTGGCTCATATTGCAGTCTCCTTCCTAAAATCCCTCTCTTTGTGGTTTATTTTTTATTTCTGGCAGCAGGTTGTGTTCTCCTGTTTCACCCTGTAGGCCATCTCTTGGTTCATTTTAGAGGGTAATAATGTTCCAGGTCCTGTGTGGCCACACAGCCTGGGTGTGGGATTGAAGGGTGATCTCGGGTTGCCTTGCTGCGCATGATCTTATCCTGCTGGCTTCTTTGTGATTTAGTTTTCCTTTCCTCTCACTAAACACAAAACAAAGCAAAAAAAAAAAAAAACCCAAAAACTATCTCTTCATACATTTTTGGCTGTAGAATAAATTCAGATGGTACATTTCTGTATAGAAAAAAAATTTCACACTTTTTTTCCTACTTTTTTGTTTGTTTGTTTTGTTTCCTGAGGCAGGGTTTCTCTGTAGCCCTGGCTGTCGTGGACCTCGCTCTGTAGATCAGGCTGGCCTCAAACTCAGGAGTTGTACCTGCCTCTGCCTCCCGAGTGCCAGGATTAAGTGTGTACCACATCAGCTCTTTCTCTACTTTCAATTCTTAAACATTCTTTGATATTTTAAATTTATTTTTATTTTACGTGTATGAGTGTTTATGGCAGGAAAAGGGTGTTTGATCCCCTGGGACTGGAGTTATAGATGGTTGTGAGCCACCATGTGGTTGCTGGGAACTGAACTCAGGACCTCTGGAAGAGCAACCAGTGCTCTTAATCACTGAGCCATCTCTCCAACCCCTAAGTCTTTTTTTTTTTTCTTTTTTGAAACAGGATCTCTCTACATTGCCTAAGCAGGCCTTGAGTTCCCTGTGTAGCCCAGGCAGGCTTTGAACTTGTGATCCTCCCTCCTTGACTTCTAATAGATCTTCCAAGTCAGAAAGCACTTGAAGGATCTTCCTGTTAGTTAATTCAAGCGGGGGTCTACACCGGGAAAATAGAAAATTCAAACAGTCTTGAGGCCACTGAGATGGTGAAAGAGTTCTTTCAGAGGCTTTGTTTCTCAAGACTTTCTGATAAGGAATAAGTCTGGAATAACTAGGCTGTTAACCTACCATGCCTGAGTGTTGCCTCAGTAGTGGGTGTGTTTAGTTGCACTAAGCTGACCGTGTTCCAGTCTGTGTCAAAGATGGGTGAGGGACATTAATCAGAATGCTAAGCACTTCTGGGGTCTGTTGACCTGGGGCATAACATGATGTGCTGTGAATGCTTGGGGAGAAGCAGTCCTTGGCATGGTGGTGTGGTCACAGAGTGAGCCCGTCAGAGGAGGCTTGCTGTGACGCCGGGAAGTGAGAACACTGAGGACCCTTCTGTTACTGGTGGAACAGAGGGAGACGTTGGAGAATTAGGGAGTTAAGGCAAGGCAAACAGCCCCCTTCTCAAAAGATGGAGGAGGATACGGAAAGATTTTAGGCTAGTTTTGTATGCCTTTCAAAACCCACTCAAGGGCTGGAAAGATGGCTTAGCTGTTAAGAGCACTGGCCCCTCTTCCAGGGGGCCTGGGTTTGAACCAGATATGGCAACCATTTGTAACTCCAGTACCAGGGGATCTGATGCCCTCTTGTGGCCTCTCCAAGCAGCAGGCATACAGCAGTGCACGGACATGCATACAGGCAAAATACCCACACATATATAGACAATAATAAAAAATAAGCAAACATTAAGCACCCTAAAACTCCAGTTGAACTGCATTGTAGAAGAGGATGAGTTTTTCAGTCCCTCAGAGCTCTAAGTAGAGAAACTGGAAATGTGCTGGACTTAGTGGGACGAACCTTTAATCCCAATGAGGCAGGCGGATCTCTGAGTGACTTGCCTTAACTGAACTTAAATGAACTATTTCCCTGGTTCACTTAAATACTTGTCTGCTCTGCTCTGTCTGTCTGTCTTATTTTGAGTGAGAATGCTATGCAAAGTAGTTCTAACAGAGTTGAGATATGGCCTGTAGACAAGGATCTATGCATGCACTCCACTCCTAGATAAGAAGGAAACCAAACAAGATGACAGGAACGCCCCCTCCCAAGTGAGTGGCCCTCGCATTGTCATTGCTGAGTCCCTATGCTGAGTGAAGTAGCTGGGTCAGCGAGCTCTAAGTCTGTTTGTGTAGAAGATGCAGATTACAGCAACCGGCAGCGATTATAGATGTGTGTGGACAGGAGGCACAGGGAAGAGGTGTTACTGTGGTGACTGTTTCTGAAGTATGTGCATATGTCAAAGCTTGCCTAACTGTATAATACACAGCATAGTCTGTGTTTTACAGCATTTCCTGAGGAATGCTCAGATAAGCCTCCTCTTCACGTGTCCACACCTCCTCACTGCTGTGTCCCACCCAACCTCCTTACTGTCAAAACCAGGGCAGGAGTGGGCCAACAGCTGTCATTCTGTGAGGCATGCCAGGGTAAGTGAGGGGCCTAAAGTGTGCAGTCAGAGGTCCTCAGAAAAGCCAGATGTTGTGACCATGAGGGGCAGACCACTTCTGTGGACGCGCTGATCCTGGAGACACCGGCTTTCTGTCATGGGGCATGCGACTGTGTCACCAGCCTACACATCATTTTAAAACTCTTTGGTCATCATGAATAGGTAGTAAGCAGCCGAAGGCTCTTGGTTCTGAGAGAATGAGCAGTCAGGAATTTGGGGTTCAGAGTTCAAAGACCTCTCAGGGGATGCTTGAAAATGTCAAGAATGTTCTTGTTGTGGAGATCCTTGTTACCTAAAACAGGTCTCTTGCCAGTATGTCATATGTCGAAGAAACTGCATGCCACATTGGAATCCCACTTGCACAAATACTTTAAAATTTTTTGTATCAGAAATAATGTGTTTTCTGTAGAATAAACAAAAGAAAATATAATTTAAAAAATAAGAAATTTTAAACTGTCTTTAATCTTATGTCCCAGCACTGTTTTTAATGTTCTTGCACGTAATATTTCATGTAAGTATATATTTTAAAGTGAGAATCACAAGGTTCATACTTTGTTACTTCCTGTTTTCTCTGATCCTTTTGTTCTGTGTTTTATATAGACATAGAGTATTGCTTTTAGTGTATTTCATATTGCATATCTTGTGACTCATTTCATTAAAATCCTTTTTGGAGCTGGGCGGTGGTGGCTCACGCCTTTAATCCCAGCACTCGGGAGGCAGAGGCAGGTGGATCTCTGTAAGTTCGAAGCCAGCCTGGTTTACCAGAGCTAGTTCCAGGACAGGATTTGCTACAGAGAAACCCTGTCTCAAAAAACCAAATAAGTAAATAAATAAAATTCTTTTTGGGTTTTGTATTTTGTTAATAAGTCTGGGAAAATACTCTTATTAATAAACAAGTAAAATAATATATCACTAATTAAAAATTGTATTGAGAGATATAATTTCTCAATTTATATTACAGAAAAATGGCCTTGATCCAGTAGACATTTTTTTCTGCTGTGTGGTACTCCATTGTGTAAATGTACCACATTTTCCTTATCCACTCTTTGGTCAAGGGGCATTTAGGTTGTTTTCAGGTTCTGGCTATGACAAACAATGATGCTATGAACATAGTTGAGCACATGTCCTTGTGACACAATTGAGCATCCTTTAGCTATATACCCAAAAATGGTATTACTGGCTCTTGAGGAAGGTTGTTTCCTAATTTTCTGAGAAATCGCCACACTGATATCCAAAGGGGCTGTACCAGCTTGCATTCCCACCAGCAATGCAGAAGTGTTCCCCTTTCCCCACATCCTCTCCAGCATAAGTTGTCATCAGTGTTTTTGATCTTGGCCATTCTTACAGGTATAAGATGGAATCTCAGAGTTGTTTTGATTTGCATTTCTCTGATGACTAAGGATGTTGAACATTTCCTTAAGTGTCTTTCAGCCATTTTAGATTCCTCTTTTGAGAGTTCTCTGTTTAGGTCTGTACTCCATTTTTATTGGATTATTTGTTCTTTTTTTATTATGTATACAATATTCCATCTGTGTATATGCCTGCAGGCCAGAAGAGGGCACCAGACCTCATTACAGATGGTTGTAAGCCACCATGTGGTTGCTGGGAATTGAACTCAGGACCTTTGGAAGAGCAGGCAATGCTCTTAACCACTGAGCCATCTCTCCAGCCCGGATTATTTGTTCTTTTGATGACCAATTTCTTGAGTTCTTTGTATATTTTGGAGGTCAGATCGTCCATGCTCTTGGGTAAGCAGAATTAACATAGTAAAAATGGCAATCTTACCAAAAGCAATCTACAGATTCAAAGCAATGCCCATCAAAATCCCAGCAAAATTCTTCACACACCTCGAAAGAATAGTACTCAGCTTCATATGGAAAACAAAAAACCCAGGATAGCAGAAACAATCCTGTACAATAAAAGAACTTCTGGAGGCATCACAAGCCCTGACTCCAAATTCTACTACAGAGCTACAGTACTAAAAACAGCCTGGTGTTGGCATAAGAACAGACAGGAGGACCAATGGAACCGAATTGAAGATCCAAATATTAATCCACACACCTTCAAACGCCTGATTTTTGACAAAGAACCAAAAATATCAAATGGAAAAAAGAAAGCATATTTAACAAATGGTGCTGGCATAACTGGATATCAACATGTGGAAGAATGAAAACAGATCCATATCTATCACTGTGCACAAAAGTCCAAATGGATTAAAGACCTCAACATAAAGCCAGCCACACTGAACCTCATAGAAGAGAATGTGGGAAGTACATTTGAACGCATTGGCACAGGAGACTACTTCCTAAATATAACCCCAGCAGCACAGACACTGAGAGAAACAATTACTAAATGGGACCTCCTGAAACTGAAAAGCTTCTGTAAAGCAAAGGACACGGTCAACAAGACAAAACGACAGCCTACAGTGGGAAAAGATCTTCACTAACCCCACATAACAAACATTTTTAATGCTTCTGTGTTTCACTTATTGTTGGGGATGAACATATTTTTTTATGGGGTGTAATGAAGGTCTGACCTCTTTGTACATTTTCTGCTCTTTGTTGCTAGTCTCAGACCCTTCACGAAGAAAATAGCACACCTGCTTCCCTTTGTTGTTCTGTGGCCTAAGAAACTCATCTCCTGGTGCCACATAAGATAGCCTGTCCGCTCAGGTCCCCTGGGGTTCAGGGAGATGCTTTGACAGTGATCATCACAAGTGCACCTGGCTTACAAGACCGAGAGAGAGAATTCATTCATTGGTCACATAAACTGTGCAGGCTTCACTTAACAGGTGCAGCAGGAAAGTGCAGCCACAGCCTGAAGCACGAAGCTTTCCTCCGAGCCTACTTCTTCCTTACTCCGTGTATCTGGATTCCCTTCTTGCCTCTCCATGTTAAGGCTTTGCTTTCTCTACACAGTTTGCCTGTCCTGGGCCTCCTTTCTCTCTGGTATTTGAAAATAGAAGTTGGACATTTGGATTCAGAGTTTATAGAGAGCCAGATTCGTCACCCTCGGAGTAGTAGCTGAACTCCAGCATGCCTTTTCCTTAAGGGAACCGCGAACTTGTTTGTGGGTCACAGGAGTCACACCCTTCACTATCAGCCCACAAGGGCAGCTTACCTGAGTCCCTTTCCAAGCCGTAGAATAAAAGGTCATTGTGATGCCACCCAAAAATCGTTCCTTGTGTTATAGGAAGAATTTTGTATGGAGCATTTCCTGTATTTTGAAACATTTCTACAGACATTTAGGGAACTGCGTTTGGGAAGGGCTCCCCTTTGGCTGAGCTCTCTCTGCTCCTGAATCTATAGATAGGCAGTCTGGGCACTCACCAGGGGACAGGCACAATTGTGCACCAGTGGTCTCGCAGCCAGAGACCATTCCTCCCAACAGCTCGCCAAGGGAAGAGTATAAAATAACAGAGAAAAATAAATAAGCAAAAAGGGGGCTCCCCATTAGAGTCCCATCTGAAATGCGCTTGCTTAGGATGAGGGTACTCCCTGAAGATGGGGCTGCAGCATCTGGAACCAAGTCCAGATAAACAGGAAGAGAGCGGGCAAAGAGCAAGGGGGGCCTCACAGATGTACCACTGGGAATGTGCTACGCCACCCTGTTGAGTGCAGTACCCATGATCAGAAGTGGTTTCTGAGTGCATATGACTGGTGCAGTTGAAGAGCTGGGTTTTAAAATCTATGTTAATTTTACTTAAGCAACTGCACAGGACATGTCATGACCATTTTGTACAGCATAAGATAAACTCAGAAGCTAGGCCACATAGGCTTAAGTCCAAAGTCCATGCTCTTTCCTGTTGTCCCCTTGGGCCGGTTCATCCTGACTGCTGGCTTGCAGTTTTCCGTTTGTGCTTGGAGCTGAGGGCTTCCTGAAACCCCTGCTCTCTGCACAGGCTTGGGTAGTGTTGCCGCTTGTCCTCTTGAATTTCATCTGCCGTTTTGCGCTTTCAGTTCTGGGTGATTACCTTGACTCTTGATTTGTTTTGCCTCCTTTTTTATTTTTTATTTGTTTTTTATGTATGAGTGTTCTGCATGTATACCTGCCTGCCAGAAGAGGGCATCACATCCTATAATATGGTTGTGAGCCACAGTGTGGTTGCTGGGAATTGAACTCAGGACCTCTGGAAGAGCAGCCAGTCCTCTTGAACTGCTGAAGCATTTCCCCAGCCCCTGTTTCTGGCTCCTTTTTAATAAAATAGTGGAAATATTGGTTTCCTGGTGTTTAGTTTGTATTCTTTAAATAAAAGTTGGGAACCCAAGTTGGCCCCTCCATTTATGTTTAATTTTTACTGGTTCATGGTTCATGAGATTGAAAAGTTTATACCTAGACCATACAACTCCATTTGGCTTATATAGCCTTAAAGAGAAAGGAAAGACTCCAATAATTATGAAAGTGTCTGAAAGCGAGAGGCTATTAAGCCATAATTGGCTTGACAGGAAGTAGACATGGGAGATGGATAGCTGCCTATTTGCTTCTAGATTTACTTCTGCACTTGCTAAGTGCAGGGAGAAGAGAGGAGAGACAGTCTGCTTCTAAATTATCTACAATTACATTATAACATTATCCTGGCCCCCCATCTGACACAAGAAAAGTTCCACAATTAAGTCTCCACATGATGCTCTAAAAACACAGCGTCTGCAATTATTAAGTTAAATTAACAAAGGCCGCAGGTAATAGAAGGAATATGGAGGGCATTTTTCTGCCAGACGGAGAAACCGGTGCATCTGCACATGATTATGAACCCCTCTTGCTGCTCGGCTTTCCCCCTTCCGCATTTCTTGCTGGGCGCTGGTAGTGCATGATAGTAAAACCCTGGTTGGCAGGCAGCACACACTTTGGCTAACTTTCCCAGTGTTTGTGAGAGTGCAGCTGCGAGACTGGGTCCTCTCCAGCGGAGGAGATGCTTCTCCGATGAAGGCACCGATGGTCACTGAAATGGAATCAGTATTTTTGGCATCTTGGTATTATAATCCTTTATACTTTTTGTTATGGTAATTGTTCATTTCTTAGGGTTTGTTTTGTGTTTTTCTCTGGTCTGTAATCTACTAAAAGTGAAGGAATGAAAATGTTTTCAGCCAGGCAGTGGTGGCGTACGCCTTTATTCCAGCACTCAGGAGGCAGAGGCGTGTGGATTAAGGCCAGCCTGGTCTTCAGAGCGAGTTCCAGGATAGACAGAGCTGAAACCCTGTCTTGAAAAACAAACAAAATGTTTGAGGCATTTTTTTCCTGTTCTTTTTTTTTTAATGACTAAGTAGTTACATTTGTCAACTGAAGGCTTATTTTAAATAGCCACACAATTATACATAAGTTATCCTACTGTAAGACTCATGTTCAAATAGCAGAAGAAAGATCTAAGACATAGAGTGCCTGAATTCTAAAACTGGCTAGAAGTTTCCAAAATAGGCTATGCATTCCTTGTGTTCCCAGTGTTCTGGTTTGGGCAGCTGGAGATGAACTTGTCTGATCAGTGAGGCTGTGGGATGTGTGCAGGTAGTTTCATTGGTACTTGGGGTTTACAAAGTATTGTTTAGCAGAAGGAATCCAGCTGCTGAGTTCCCAGGCTTTGGTGGCATGCTTTAAAGACCCCAGTGGCCTCCAGACCTGAGCCAGCTCAGGTAAACCACTGCCCCACTGGTGTTTGGGACGTGCTGTCAGGATGCAGTCACAATCCCAGGCCTTTCTTGCTACAGAGAAGGAATAAGGTGATGGGCAGCTAGGTGGCTTGGCCCACATGCCTGTGGGGACTGACTTGAAAATGAGATGGCCTATTTCCAGAAGGGATCGTTGGAGACTTTTCAGTAGGCCAGTAGAATGCGCTGCAAAGAATCGTGTTGAACAGCGGTAGAGAACAGGACTCTGGTTCCCTGGTAGGAAGCAGACTCACCCCCTGTCCTCACTCGGGAAATTGCCTTCTGCAAGAGATGGAGAGAATGCCTTGGGTGTTCTCTCTCTTTTTTCCCTCTTTTCTTTTTTCTTATGGAAACAAATATGTACTTAGTTAAGATAGTACCTTCGATACTGGGTGGTATTTATTCTGGGATGAGCATCTCAGAATTGCAGATCTTCTCTATGTACAGACCTTTCCCCTCACCCCTTTTTAGGCATAGTGCAGGTAATTTCGACAGTGTTTGCCTTAACTGGCCATTCCTAACACCATACATATCCATTAAGGATAATTTAAATCCATCAAACACTAACCTGGTACAGATGCGGTGAGGGTACTCCGAGGTTAGAAGGGTTAGGCTTTGTAGAGTGGGTGTGTCTGTTCAGTCCATTGTGCTGTGGAGGCTTTATCCGGAGCTCCCTCTCACTTCCTTCTGCCCTGCGCTCCTTGTATTGATGCTTCTTGGTGTTTCCGTCAGATTGATGGAGGTTGGGTGTCCCTTGCTGGCACAGAGCATTGGAATTCCTGTCCCGACTAGAGGCTGGAGACCCTGGTGAAGAAAAGCTTGGGGGAAGGCCCTGAGGAATTGAGAAAAGGGAGAACTGGGATATGCAATGGTGTTCAAGGAGACTTTTTAAAAAATAACTTCTTTATTGACTCTTTGGGAGTTTCACATCATGCACCCCAACTCCATTCACCTTCCTGTTCTCCCTGTCCTCCCCTCATCCCTGCCTTGCCCCGCCACATAAGGAAGCAATTCAAAGTAAGCAATCAAGCAAACAAAAGCAAAAGCAACCCCCCCAAAAAAACAAACAAAAAACCCACAACAAAAACAAAACAAAACCCACAACAGAAGATCTCTTTGCTTCTCTTTCTTTCCTGCTTCTCCAGCACCTCTTCATTCGTCCTGGTGATATTGGGGGCTTCATGTGCCATGTACCTCTTGATCCCATCAGTTTTACTGTCAAATGACCATTGCAGTGAGTCACTGGTCTGGTTCAAGGCCTCTGGTTCCTGGTATTGTTCCACAGGACCAGTCCCTTCACCAGCTCCAGTTGGTCCTAGATGGGATAGATGCTAGGGCGGGTCAACCCGAGGCCCAGCTGTGGGCCTGGATAGTAGCCAAACTGGTCAGTCCAGGCCCCTGGGGCCACCCTCTGCATGCATGCCCTCAGGGTTCATTCACTTTGACCTGTGGTGAGGTGTGGGGGCCATCTCTCCAGGGTGCAGGAGCCAGCTCTCTTGCTGTAGAGTCTAGTGAGAGGCAAGGCCAGCAAAGGGTGTGGCTGGCTCGGCATGGCCCTCTGATTTTATCTCACATGGTTCCTAGGGCCTCCAGAGGTGACATAGGCCACAGACATCCACACAAACCCCAGCTGTCTGTCCCTGGGCCACGGACCCAGACAAGGCCCTTGTCAGCAGCTTGGCCTAGGAGACATCCTAACTCTTGAGTAGAGGTACTGGACACTCAGGTGGGAATGGTTGTGGCCTTAACTTTAGGCCTCTGTGTGACCTTTGGTGGCAGTGCAGGACCCAGACTTCAGCACAGACCCCAGCCACGGAAGAACTATAGACATGGTCCTCAACAGTGGGTGGGTCTGGATGTCACCACTGCCCTAGCAGCAGTATGACCCTGAGACACCAACGTGGCTCTCAATGTCTAGTGTCTGCACAGCTTTGGTGGTTACAGGTACATTGGACATCAGCTGGGCCACAGACCCAGACATGGCCTCAGGCTGCAGCTCGGCCTGGTTGACATTCTAGCTCCAAGTGATAGGCCTGGCAACTTGGATCTGGATGGCTGTAGTAGCATTATGGCCCCCGGCACCAACGAGGTCACAGGTCACAGGTCACAGCCCAGATCTCAGGCTTCATGTGGCCTTTCATGACTCCCTGGGACATGGGATCAACATAGACCTTGGCTGTGGTAGGATCACAGACCAGACATGGTCCTTGGCAGCAGCCTAGGCCTGGTTGTCTCCATCCCAGGTGGCAGCAAAGGCCACCCTGATCAGTATGGTCCCAGCAGCAGCATGGATCGTGATCCCAAACGTGGACAAAGGAGGCAGTCCAGGCCACTGGAATCAGCTAACACTCGACAACACCAGGCGACATGGACATCAACACAGACCATGGCTACTGTAGGACCAGGGACCCCATATTGCCCTTGGCTGCAGCCCGGCCGGACATCATAATCATGTCTTCTTTCTGCATCATCCCATATTGCATGAACCGTAGTTTGTTTTGTTTTGTTTTTTTAATTTTATTGATTTATTTATTATGTATACAGTATTCTGTCTGCATGTATGCTGCAGGCCAGAAGAGGGCACCAAATCTCATTGCAGATGGTTGTGAGCCACCATGTGGTTGCTGGGAATTGAACTCAGGACCTTTGGAAGAGCAGGCAGAGCTCTTAACCACTGAGCTATCTCTCCAGCCCGAACCGTAGTTTCTTTATTATTTCCAGTTCTCCATTACATGGTTCCTTATTGTACTAAGGTAAACATGCCCGGCACCGCAGGGCACCAGGTGCGCCCCTGGCTGTCTTCCCACCAGCTAGCCCCCATCTGTACAGTTGAGCATCAGGCGGGGGTGTCTGTCTCCCTGCCAGCTGGGGCCTGAAAGACCCTGAGTGGCCGGCTATCTTCCTGCCGGCCGGAGCCTTAGCCCAGTCAGCTAGCCCCCATCTGTCTCAATGAAACTTTGTAAAGAGAAACTTGATTGTGTTTTTGATAAGTATTTGTAGCTTTCTGAAAATCTGTGTTTTAGGTGATGATTAACATAGTTTTGAATGTTTGATGCAAAAACATTTGTATAGCAGGCCTTGGATTCGTAGCAACCTTTGGTTTGTTTCCAGACCTGTCTTTTATTTTTATGACAATATCCATCTTCAGATGTTAAACGCAGGGAGAATGTGTGTGTTTCTCTTTTCTGGATGTCAAAGGATTCTTTCCCTTCCCAAAAATACTCTCTGTCCTCTTAAACGGCACCCTGTTCCCACAAGCCCCAACCTCTATCTTCTAGCCAAGGCAGCTCAGCGCCTCCATCTTCTGGAAGCTAAAGGTGAAGAGTTGGTTGTTAGTGTTGCCAGGAGCCATGCAGAACCTGAGGAATGTACACCGTAGTGGGCAAATACATCCATCTGTGCTCTGGAGGTGGTCCGAAAGGCCTCACCCCTCCTCAGTGGAAGATTGGCGTATGCAGAGAAGGCTGGTCCTGGTGTAGCGCCCGCCCGTTTCTAGTGAGGCAGAATGGAGCTGCTGGATAGAGGAAGAGAGGCCTTCATTTTGGAGAATGCATTTGGGGACTGCAAACATGGTTGAGCGTACAAGTGAACTCACATTACTGAGCACCTTTGTAAAGGAACTTTCACACAGTAGTGTACAGAATTCTGTTGGATTCCACACTGAATATATTGGCTTTTTTTTTTTAATTCTTGCAGATTGTGATGAGATTTAAGCAAACTGTAGAAACTGAAGTTTGGTAGTGTTAAAATGTTTTGGGGGACTGTCATGTCTTCCTTTTGAGTGGCATAGGCCAGCTTTTATGTAACTTTTATTTGCAAGACTACAGATGTCCAAGTCAGCTTGGGACTCGCTCATCAGGTGCAGAAAAGGAGGGTTTAGGACATGCTCAGCCACGCAAGCAGTAAGAGCCACGTATGACCTCTGAGCAAACTTCATTAAGTTAAACCTGGACATTTGGTCAGCCGGTTGTGCCTAGAACTTAAGTCAGTTTGTAAAGCAGTTTTATTTAAAATAAAAAATAAGTGCTCTTATTTAAAATAAATATTATAGGCAAATGAAGTAAAATCAACATTTCTTTAGTTCTGCCTAAGAATCACCCATGACATAAATTTCTCATAAACGTTCATTCTTTGCTAAATGAATCTGCATAAAGGACAGGCTATCCTTATATAACAGTGATTTTCGCTGGGGTTCAACATTCATATGACTTTGGCAGAAATAGAATCTTTGTGTTTCATAGTTAGATGCTGGGTGGTGACAATCTGCCACCTGTCATTTCATTGTGAGATTGTTTTTTGCTGTGACATGGGTATTGATTATGTGACATTGTCCAGAACAGGTAGGATCCTGAACCTTGCAGGCCTGTGTGCATATCAGCCATGCTTCCTGTTCATAGCAATTCCATGTATTTTCATATAATCTTTATTCCAGAAGAGTGAGATGTGCATTTCACTTGATAAATTTGCCAGGAATTTTGGCACTGGGCTGCTCCAGAGGAAAAAGCTTCCAAACAGAAAGTACGATCTGTGACTGCTCCTCCATTGTTCAGGAAAGCACAGCTTTGGCTCACTAAGCTTCCCAACAAATAAACCTGTTAAATGTCAGACTTAGTGAAATTCAGGCTTGGTGTTTCAGCATTGGTACTGTTAGAACCATATTCTGATGTTACTTAAAACTGTTTGGAAGCAAGTGTAAGGTTGAAAAGACTGTTGCTAGTGGTTAGAAACTCCGTGGTTTTGGACCTGTTCTGAGCCCATGAGGACTTTAAGTGCCGTTTATAAGGGGTACAGAAGCAAAGGTGACCTTTACCTGCTATGTATATTATCATAACTGTGTATTACTTTTTTTAAAAATTTAGTTTTAAGTTTAGTGATTTTTGAGTCTGATAATTGAACATTGAAGAAGCTAACCCTTCCTTGTTTTATTGTTCACTTTCAAAATATAGCTGATTTTTAAAAGGTTAGGAGTTAAAATTATATTTAAATTTTAGACAGTTATTACATATGTAGGCACAGAAAAAGAATAATGTACTTTGTTTAAAATGCTAATATATAAACACTAAATGAAGATAACTCTCACTTAATGTCAAGAGTTTCTAATTGAAAAGACTCAGATAATAAATACATTGTTTGGTTTCCTCTGTAAAGTGGAGGAAGGACAGAAGCAAGGGATCCCATTCTCCCCTTCCACCTGTATTTTGTAGAGCTGTGGTTCTGGTTATGCTGTTTTTTTTTCTTTTTAAATTTTATTTTTACTAATTTGCATCTATATGTAATGCCTGTGGAAACTAGAAGAGGGAGTCTGAGTCCCTAGAGCTGGAGTTTCAGACCGTTGTGAGTTGCTGGGAACTGAGCACAAGTTCTCTCTAAGAGCAGCAGCTGCCTTTGACGCTGAATGATTTTTCCAGTCCTAAGAAGTCTTTAAAGTATGATGACAAGATCTGGCTGACTGTGTTTCTCATCACTGACATTTGCTTGTTTGTTTTTCGAGACAGAGTTTCTCTGTGTAGCCCCAGATGTCCTGGAACTCACTCTGTAGACTAGAGTTGGCCTTGAACTCAGAGATCTGACTGCCTCTGCCTCCTGAGTGCTGGGATTAAAGGCGTGTGCCACCACCATAGCATGGCAATTTTACCTTTCTTTGTTACCCAAACAAGGGCTGACAATAACAGTATAGACCATAGAAGGTCATTGGGTAGAATGAATGAGAAAAATAAGGAAAGCAGGATGGCACATATGAAGTAAACCTTCAAATGTTTTTAGATGTGTTGGGTTTAGACTCATCGGCTGTGTGTTAGAGGTTAGACTGCACTCTTCCGGCTCTGGACACAGCAGTGGTAAAGGTATTGTGACAGAAATATCATGGTCATGTGACTTGGTCAGGTGTTCAACTACAGAAGGTTTAAAATAATGGGATGAAAAATTAATATTAGGCAAATGCTGTTATCATTTAAAACAGAATCATATATTAGTAAAACTGCTTTATAATGTTGAGTCCGCTAAGAAGATAAAGTGATTATGATGGGTTTGGGCATGGTGGCGCATGCCTTTAACTCCAGCACTCTGAGGCTCATGGTACGGGTTTAATAAACCACTGATAAGTGGACTATAAAGGATAAAGTTGATTATCATAAGTTTCCTTTTACTAACAAGGTGTAAGAAAAGAATGTCACTGCTGTTTCTTCTCAGAGTGGCCGGATTTCATGAGTTTTGGATGTAATCTCTGTAGCAGTTGTGTGCTTTAAAATGTATTGTTTGTTTGTGAGAGGTATGCAGAGAGAAGAGCGCTTGAACCTCTAGGCATGCTGACAGGAAGCTGACGGTGCTTCAGGCTGACTCCTCAAGTCACAAAGAACCAGGACATTCTTCACACCTAGGATGGTACTGGCATTCATTGTAGAGCTTAGGAGCTGGTTCTCTCCTCCCACCATGTGGGAACCTGGAGGTTGATCAGCAGTAGGGGCTTTATCCTGTTGAGCCATCTTTCTAGCCCTTGTCAGGGTTTTGTTGTTTAATTGTTTCTTAAGCATATGATGGCTTCTTAAAATAATTGTATGCTTGTGAGTTTGAAAATCATTTTGAACTGTATGTCTCCATGTTTGTGTACAGAGGATTTCCAGCACAGAAAAGGGAAGTTGTCCCTCTCAAGAACTTAGACCTAGATATCTGAATACCAGAGACATTTTTCTTCATCCGTATTCTTCATCTTTCCAAAGACATCATTATCCACCAATGAGTTTGTACTATGGAGACTTGTGTCCTCTAAAGACATGAACCTGAATAGCAGTTGGTGACCCGGCTTTACATGTCACTGGTTGCTTGAGTGTGCCTCTGTGTTGGCTGTTTTACACCCTGCAGAATGCCTCAGCAGACAAACAGTAGTAGACAGGGTATAGCTGTCCTGATTTTTTGGTGACTAAATAGTTGAGAAGGCTGATAGCAAACTCCTATAGGTCTAGTACTGAAAAATCTCATACATACACTTTTGGTATCTTTAAAGTCCTGAGAACAACTTATTTTTTTATTTAATGTTTTAAAGAATAGAATATTAGCCATCCAGTGAATACTTTTACACGTCTTCTGTGAGTGAAATTGGGCAGATTTGAAGTGTGTGTAGGGTTTGTAAAGTCTTTAAAGGCAATTGTTAACGTCTGATTTTCCTCCTGGAAGTGGGTTGGCAGGTGTGGGTTATCCTGTTCATTTTACTTGAATTTATTTGAGCTTTAATTAAGATTGGATAACAAATAAGTGTGTGCATATGTGTATTGCCAGTGAAAATTCCATGTATTCGTCATTACTTCTATAAGATCTTACTAGATTTTTTTTTTAAAAAATACTGTCTGCTCGGTTTTTTGCTTGTTTTGTTTTTACATAGTGAAGAATAGAAGGTAGACACTTTAAACTGTCTGTCTAAAATCCAGTCACAAAGAACTTGGGCATTACACATGTCACTCTTAGAACAGTGTTGACTTTAGTCCTTGCAGGGTTATTGCAGGAAGTCATACAATGGCAGGAGATTAGACAGATTCTCGGATTCTCGATATATATTATTCTATCCTTTTGAGCTTTTAAAGGCAGAGTTCCAAGACAGCCAAGATGTCCAACTTTTCTCTTCCTGCTTATCTTGACTCAGCCATTTAAGAAGCACAAATTTAATCTGCCCTAGGAATGTATGATTGATAGCACCTTGGGAAGATCCAACCTGTTGTAGATAACTTCCAAAGATACCTCTTGTGTCATGTGAGCTGTGCTCATAGTTGACACAGCCTCTTGCTGAAGAGGTTTGTAGCATGGTCTATTGGTCAGTAGATGGCACCAAATACCAAAACTTACCTGGTGAGGCATTGCACTACTTGGGTTTCTCTTTGAGTTGAATTAAATCGTGTTTTCTATATTTTGAATGATTATTCTCTGAAGGATTAATAGTAGCATAAAGTTTCTCTTTACTAGAAATAGACTTTTCTAAGGCAGATTTTATTAAAAACAACAACAGAAAAAAACCCTTGATGTTACATTAACCATCTCCAAGGTCAAATTGTATGACTGTATTGACTGGTCCTCCCCCCTTCCTTGCCTCTCTCCCTATGTTAGAGTTGTTTAACTATAAGGTCTCCCAATCAATAGAATTTAGCTTGTTATTTTGTGTTTTGTTGAAATTCTGTAAATATGTTGTTAATATAACTTAAAAATTAGCATGTGAACATATTTGTAGTGTTGGGCTTCACTGTATCTGATGGGAATTCCACTCCCACTAAGGGGTTTTCTGTTTCTGCAGTGAAGGATGATTGTAAGAGCAGGTATTGTGAGTTGTCAGGTGGACTTGGTGCTTTTTCCTGAAGAGCTTACAGGATTTGCTGCCGTTCACTGGTGGCTTGTGAGAAAACAGTAAAAGAGGAAGCAGTGGTTTGCTTGTGCCACCATTGGTCCCATTCCAGCCACGGTTAGTTGAGCATGGAGACCCAGTTGTATCTGAGATACGTGATTGTCTGTTGGAACTGGAGAAAGACACACTGGAAGCACATTAGGAGAACTGTTTCTTTTCAGCTTATGCATGTGTTATCCTTTTTATGGTGCATTTTTGAGGGACCAGTCTTGTGTTGCTGGGTGGATCTTGTTTTATTAGCACACTCTAGTTGTGAGAGGTCTGCCGACTGGTCCTTGTACACATCCTTGGTACACACCGAGGAAAACATGGGCCAAGTGTGAGGAGAAAGAAGGAGAGAAAATAGCTAACATCCCTTGTGATATCTTTTCTACCACCAAGACCGGCATTATCTCCATCCCCACCTCCTTAGATTTGCTGTCAACTTACTTGGATAGTTTTGTATGTCTGACTGAGCCTGAGTCCCTGTAGTGAAGTTAAACATATATAGGAACTTAACCATACCAATAGGAATCAAGCTCAGAGCCTTACTAATGCCATAGGCCTAGCTCGATCTTTCACTGGGTCCTGTTAGCCACCTCCCCCGACACGCACACACCACAACCACATTCAGGTCTACCATCTGTATAGTGCCAAACCACTTCCATCTTGGACTAGCCTCCAACCAGCTCTGCTTCTATTTTTGCCTCCTAGAACCTGTTTTCCATATGGCACCAAGAATACTCCTTTAGAAGCACACATCCAGCAGTGACAGATGCTAGCTCAGAGTTCATCATGCTAGACTGCCGGCTGTCTCTGGCCTTTCCCTCACTACACCGGACTCTAGTTATACTGAGGATGTATGCCGTGGCATATATGCCGTGGCGTTTCCTCTGTCGGGGTGCCGCTCTTCCTAACCTGTCTCAGGACTAAAAGGTCTCTATCGCTCACTGTCTAAAACAGTCACTCGCAAGCTCTTCTGCTTGTGTTCTATTTCCTTAAACTCCTTGGCTTTTCTTGTACGTTTTTGTCTACCTCCGCCTATGAGGACATAAGCTTCTCTTACATCATTTATTGTTCTCCCTGGAATCTAGAGCAGTGCTGGGCATGCCGCAAGTCCTCAGTATATTTGGGTTCAGTAAGTGAGTTTTGAATGGAGAAGCCGTATTTAAAGCTAAGTATATTTCTCCTAACCCTTCAAGCATATTGTGATAAAATGAAGACATCAGTGGGCCAGAATTTATTTCATAGTTATTCCTAAAAGTCTATCATGACCCCAGAGGGTGCCAAAGGAGTAGGGATTAGTATTGGCATTGGTCGTGGAATTTATAATAACAATGGCATAAATAATTACAGTATTTATTGAGTATTTACTATGCTTGGATACTGTCCTTGATGCTGCTATATGCTTACATCTTAATCTTAGGCATCAATTTTGACATTTAAATGAGATGTATAGAAGGAATGATTTGTTATTTTCTTATATAATATTTTATGAATGAGAAACTAGGAGATAATAGTTTCTGGTGATAGACAATAAAACTAAATGAATTCATTCAAACACCCAAGTAGGTGTTGATATAGCCCTGACAGAACTTTAAACCTGCTCTTCAGACTTTCTAGAAAAGGAAGAACCATTAGTTTGGCACCCAGCATTTCATTTAGTCTTCTCAACAGCCTGTGAAATCTCCTCCCACTTCACGTTTGGGGAAAACCATAAAGTGGGTTGGCCAAAGTCACACATTTGATATGAAGCAAAGCCAAAGTTCAAACCCAGCTTTGGCTTTAGAAGGCATCTCTGGACAAACAGGAGCAGCCTCACTTTCTATTCACTGTGCTCCTACCAGGTCTGTAGAGACTGTCTGCTTTGTATACAAATGAATCTTTCCTTTTCTTCCTCACAGATCTCTAAGAAGGAACTGATGTGGAACATCGCCTGAGACAGTTCAAGATGACAACCACAGTAGCCACAGACTATGACAACATTGAGATCCAGCAGCAGTACAGCGACGTCAACAACCGCTGGGATGTGGATGACTGGGACAACGAAAACAGCTCCGCACGGCTCTTCGAGCGGTCCCGTATCAAGGCTCTGGCAGGTGAGTCTCCTACCTGTCGCTGGATGCTGTGTAGTCCCCTGAAAATCGACTATCTCTGCTTTTAAGGCTGTCTTATTTGAAGTTGATCTCAACTTACTTTAAGGTATTCTGTGAGAGCTAGCTGACCCTCTTATAAGATAATTACATTTGGAGAGGTACCAACCTTATTGACCAAAATAATTTAGAACACAATAATGTTTACAGCAATTTAGAAAGAACTGCTAAGAGCTTGTAAGGACTTTTTATTTCTGACACATCTTTCCTTTCAAATATTGAAGCACACTGTTCTTTATTTTAAAAAATCCAAATAAGCTGTGTAATGGATGCTAGTGGCTCTTCACCTTATTCTTTGAATCAGGGCCTCTCGCTGAACCTGTAATCGTTCTCCCTCTGCCTCCAGGTGCTGGGGCCACAGCCGCCTGTTTATGCTGGGATAGGAATTCAGTCATGCTTGCATACAAGCGCTCTGCTCAGGAGCCATCTTCCCTGTCCCTAAAGCTCTTTCTTGCTCTTACCTGGATGAATGAATGATCATCCAGTCACTCCCTCGATTCAGTGCTTTGTGTTCTAGCTCATTCATTAACACGAAGCTTCACAGCAGCCCGTCTCAACTGTGGGTCGTGACCTCTTTGGGGGTTGAACGACCCTTCCACAGGGGTGGCCTAAGACCATTGGAAACACAGAGATTTACATTCATAACAGTAGCAAAATTACAGTTGTGAAATAGCAACAAAAAATAAAATTAAGGTGGGGGGATCACCATGACATGAGGACCTGTATTAAAGGACCACAGCATTAGGAGAGCTGAAAACCACTGCCTTAGTAGAAGCCATGACTGTGGTCTGTGCTGCTGGATCAATTGGTACTTACTTCTTTTTCATGGATCTTTGTTTCGGACTTAAGACCCTTCTGCTGCAGTAGGTAGTTTATTACCAATGATCATAAGCTTCATGCTTGGGTTCCAAGCCATCCTACATTGTCTTATTTTACTTACAAAATGTACAGCAGTTTCTTGGGGGTTTCTTTTTTTCACATGTATGTGATGTGCATGTGTGTGTGTGCTTGTTTTGGATGTATACAGGTACGTCTGCATGTACATGTTTGCACAAGCATGTTGAAATCCAAAGTTGATGTCTGTTATTTCCCTTAGTCCCTCTCTGCTTTATTTTTTGAGGGGCTTCCTAAATCTAGACTTCACTAATTCCAGCTAGTTTAAGTTGCCAGCTTGCTCCCGGGATCCCATCTCTGCCTCCAGAGTACTGGTCATATAGAAGACCTTCATATTGCTTGGCTTATCATGTGGATCCAGAATGTAGTCTTCACACCTGGACAGCAAGTTCTTTATCCACTGAGCCACCTCCCCAGCTCTTGTTTGCTTTTCCCTATGTGACATCTTTCTATACATTCAGACTCAAGAGCCCAGCTGTTGTTAGTGTTGGTCCTTGTCTTAACTTTCTAAGGATATTGATTCTGGTCCCAGAATAATTGGTTACAGTAATAACAACAAGTGCTTAATATTCTGCTTACTCTGCTCCAGGAACTGCTATAAATGTATTGCACTTATTAATAGTTAATCGAAGCCAGGCAGGGTAGCATGTGTTTGTACTAGTCTTTGGGATGTTGAGGCCAACCTGAGCTACAGTAAGACCTTGTCTCAACCACAGTGAAAAAAAGAAAAATAGCTAATCCCATGACAGTTGCACGAGGGAGGCCGCTGTCGCCTGGGAACTGTAGAAGTGGGACTGGAGGCACAGACAGAGTAAATGCTCTCTCCAAGCACACTGTTGATCGAGAAGCACAGTGAGCCCCTGGCAGGATGGAAAACAATAACTCTTTAGCTTCTTCCTCACGGAAGCAGGGAGAAAAAGCAACCTCTCCACTCTTGAGCCTGTGCTGGCCTCAAGTCCTCCGATACCCTGCTTCAGCCTCTCCAGGTTCTGGGGTCACTGATGTAAGCTACCATGTCCAGCAAGACTCAGAGACGCTGATAAGTAATTAGACTTAATATTCATTGTTGCCATATACTCAGAATGTCTCAGGATGAAAAAATATTAATGCTTTTCCCCATCTTACTAAGTCAAATAACTACTGTTACTTGAAATATACACCCTCATTTTACATATTGGAGACTAGTAAGAATCAAGTCTAAATTTCAACATATAATCAAAACATGGCGGCCAGTGCTTTCCCCTGGCACGCAATGCTGCTGTCGAGAGTTCACAGGGAAGGTGAGGACATTCTTCAGTCCCGATGCTTTGCAGGCAGTGTACGGCGTGCTGGTCCAACCTTCAGGCAGTGCACTGTGAAGTGAGTTTGTGTCTTACGTAAGTATTTCCCACATCCCATGGTGCCATGCCCACATTCCTCACCTCTGACCAGCGCGCCTCAGTGTAGTGCAACACGCGATGACTCACAGAAAACTTCAGCCTTTTAAGAAATGTCAGGGGCCTGGTGGTGTAATTCAGTGGGAGAATTCTTGCCTAGCATATGCAAGGTCCCGTGGTCAGTCCCCAGTACTACAAGAAAAAGCAACTAAAAAAAATAAATCTTAAATGATTTCTTTTTTTAAACATGTATGTGTGATTGTGGCTTATGTTTTGTAGAATCCATACAGATAAGAGGAAGGAAGAGAGGAGCATTTTTACATGTATAACATACTTAGTTTGAGAATATTGAAAAAAATCATCTTAAACATCTTATGTAGCAGTTAGACATTTTGGTACATTTTTTCCCTAAAAAAAATGATCAAAGAATAAAGCATGTATGGATGTCCATTTTAACAATGTGTACTATTTGACATAGGATAATCTTCAACATTAACGTGTCTGTTGCACTAACATTTTTTGATCATGGCAAAAGAAGTTGACCGATTACCAGTGCACACTCAGTTTGTTTCACTGTGTGCACAATTTCCCAGCGAAGTGCTGAAGTGATAGACGGGCATACTGTTTCTAATTCAATGTGGTCCGTGCAGCATCAGAAGTAGCTCCTCCCCCAGCACACTGGCTAAGTTTGCAACAGGATCTCACACTGCTAGCCTTGAGCTTTCAGGCCCCCCAACCCCATTACAGATGTAATGGGCAAAGTCTTGGCTGAATCAGCATCTCCTGTAAGACCGTTCCATTGGATTTTCTAGGAAAAAAAAATGATGGTAATGTAGGTGTTAGGTAGTTTTTTCAGTTATATTTAGTTTATGATACAAATTCGATTGTGATAGCTTGATTATTAAACTATAGATTTGTCAGTAATTTTGGCATGATTCACATGAACTAGTAACCCAGAAGCAAGTATGTAGGAAACAAGGGAGCTAAACATTTAGTCTGTGTCTACTGATTAGATTTTTTGAGTTTATTTGGGGGGGGTGGGGGAGGGGCTCTCAAGGCAGGATTTCTCTATGAACAATCCTGGCTGTCCTGGAACTCACTCAGTAGACCAGGCTGGCATGAGTGATGGGATTAAAGGCATGTGGCACAACTGCCCAGCCTGATTAGATTTTTAAAAAAAAAAAATCCTGAATTTATAATTACTTTTGGTCAGTCATTTCTGGTTGCAAAGAATGAAGATGTTTTCTGAATTAAAGAGATGTGGGCTGGATTTATTGGTAAAGAACACAGTTGTCTAACGTGGGCAAGGCCCTGGGTTTCACTCCTGACATAATAATAATAGCAATACTAATTAATAATGATAAGTAGTAGCAGTATGTGATAGAATTAAGGGAGGGTAAAGAGGGTTACTGAGAAGTTTCAGGCAAGGGCCCATTGTGGTGGGTGTGCTTTTAATCCCAGAGCTCAGGAAGCAGAGGCAGGCAGATCTCTGAGTTTGAGGCCAATTTGGTCTGCATAGCAAGTGTCAGGCTAGGCAATATTTATATAGTAAGACACTGTCCGAAAGGAGAGAGAGAGAGAGGTGCATGGAAGGAGACGGGGAGGGAGAGAAGAGGTCGGTTTCATACAGATCCACTCGATAAAGCAACGTGCTATCTGCTCGCTATAGGGCAGCGTCTCCATTATTCATTCGTTGGAGCTCTCCACGTAGTAACTGTTCCTTCATAATTTGGCTCACATCTGATTTCAGTGCATTGTAGATTCAGCTTTACTTCTTGTCTAACTTAAAAAAAAATAAACTTCAGTGCAAAATTATATTTATGACTTTATTGACTTAATAGCATGGTTTCTTTGAGTACGAATTTCTGTAAGGTTGGGTGTGGTATTGAAGTTGGCCCAGGTCACTTTTTATACCAGGCGATGGCCAGTTGGAGACTTAGAGATGATTGTTTTAAAGAGGCAGCTTAAGACCAATGGGGTACTTGGCGGGTAAAGGCACTTGCCGCCAGTCCTGCTGACCCAAGTTTGATCCCCAGGACCCACATGGTGTGGAGAGAGAACCGAGTCACAGCAGTTTTCCTTTGACCTCCACGTCATGCTGCACTGTGTGTACAAGCCCTTCCTCCGAGTTAAAAAAATAAATTAAGCCAGGTGGTGGTGGCGCACTCAGGAGACAAAGGCAGGCGGATCTCTGTGAGTTCAAGGCCAGCCTGGTCTACAGAGCAAGTCCCAAGACAGCCAGGGCTACACAGAGAAACCCAAGCAACCAAAATAAATAAAATGAAAAGCAGAAAAAAGGCATTCGTCAAAAATGTAGCCATGTTACCCAGCCGTCTGACTGTAGGTGTGGTTGGCGTGTCGTAGAAAGTGTAGCCGTGTTACCCAGCCGTTAGCCTTTCTAAGGAGATGAAGTGTTCTGCCTGGTCAGGAAAAGAACCAGATGCACAATATGTGCAGGAAACCAAGTGCAAACTGGCCCCAGAACAAGAGAAACTAAGGTAAACTAAGGGTTACCATGCCTAAATCTTGCCTTTTAGTCTCCTTCTGAGAGTGGTTTCTGCCTCTACCCCCTGGAGAGATCTTCCAGATTGCATGAAGCCTGGCTGCCATCTGCTGGGCTTCATCGCTCATCCCTTCCATTTTGCCCCTTTTTCCCATTCTAACCGGAAGGACTAGTGCTGTTGTGGAGGGAGGCTTTGGTCAAGGGACTGCTCACCGACCACTGAGCTGTGACGTGGGATCTAGAGAGATAGAAGAACTGAAGAACCAGATGAAGATGTTCTCCACAAAGGGTGGTGCCTCACAGGGAGGTGACAAGAGAAAACAGTAGGCATTCAGGACACATTCTCAAATAGATGGATGTTTTTGACTTGGAGGTAATAACATTTTACAAAATGGCAAGGTTATGGTCACTGTTAACTGTTTTCCGTTAAGAGAAAGGAACCAGAAATAGACTCCTTTCTTTAAAGTCCTTGAAATTACTGAAGAAAAACAAACATCAGACTTGTAAACCTTCAAAATATGATTATCGAAATGTTTAGTTTCTGCCTAACTTAACGAATTTGTGAGTTCCCAGGGTGATTAGTGAAGATAGTCTTTTCCTGGCTTACCACTTTGGGATCTCAGGAGCTAAACGTTATTTTTAGAGTGGGACAGTGCCCACCCAGTACTAGAGCACTGCCCCAGGTTTGCTTTGGTGTTTGTTTTTACAGTGCTATGACATAAAATCTATGTGTTCTTTAACAAAGCAACAACAACAAAACCTGTTCTGTGGAAGTACACCACATAGTCAGTGACCAGTGGGGCCAGGTGTAGTGGCATATACCTTTAATCCCAATACTTGGGAAGAAGAGGCATGCAGATCTCTGTGAGATCGAGGCTAGCCTGGTCTACAGAGTGAGTGTCAGAATAGCCTGTAGGCAGAGTTTTCCTGTCCCAACCACCTGTTTCCAAATAACTGCCTGTTTCCAAAATCCATACCAATATAAAATATTTAAGATTAGTAATTGTTTTTTTATTAAAGTGGACGCAATAATCTACCCTTTTATCCTTTCATTTCTATATCATACCCCCTTTTTCCTTTAGAAAGATTTTAATTTAACTCTTATGTTTAGCTGTTAAGCTTTTTTTTTTTACTATGACCAATAACAATTTGTAACCAACCCCCCTTTTTTTGGGAATGTGTTTTCTAGGCTACTTCCTGCTGATTGGGGCACTAGTAATCTTTGGGGGACCCTGAAAAAGTTTAGGGTTATGGTCAAGTCCTGAGTGGAGTATTTGTGAAGCTGGATCATCTCAGCCAGTCACCTTGAGGCTGTTCTGGATGCAGAACTCAGAGGGACCTGCAACAGAGGCACTCTGAGACATTGGATCATCTAGGCCATTCACTCCCATCGGAGATTTTTTGGTAGTCTTCCCTGAACAAACCTGATTTTTCTTATCTGGAATGAATCCACAGCCTCTCATTTCCTGTGGAAACAAAAGCATAGCCTCTCCTCCAAAGTAATATGTCTTTTGACTTAAATTTTGAAATCAAGATAATTTTGAAATATATAGTTTGGTTTAATATCACAGTTTTAATATTCCAAGGTCTTTTAGCAGCCCAAATTTTTAAAGACAACACAATAATATACATAATACAGACTCTGTATTTTTTCCATCTTTATGTGACTTATTTCCTTTATTTTGTTATATTAAATCTATGCTTTTAATCTAAAATGGTATATATTCTTTCTCTTCTCTCTCCCAAGACTATTTTTTTTAAATACACTGTAACCCATTCAGAGTTTTGATTTGGTTTAGTTTTGGTCTGAATCTGTCTTTACTGTGTATCTGTAACCTTTTCTAGCTGCATGAGCAAAAACTCCAAACCTGTCATACAGCAGGTTGGCAGGGCTTGTGCTGGTAACTGAAGCCCACAGGCAGTGGCTGAGAGACGCCTCTCTGTGCCGCCCGTGCATGAATCTGCAGGAACAAACCATGCAGCTTAGCTCATGGCATACTGGCAGCTGCCAGGAGATGTGTCTCTGTAATGTGTCCAGCGTGAGAGACACAAGACTAGGAAGTCATATCTGGCTCCTTTTTTTTTGTGGTTTAGAACCTTTTAAAAACCTTTTTAGGTCTTATGTGGATCTGTGCCCCACGTTGAACACCATTTGTAGTCTGACGTTTTCCCGTCCTTACCACCCACTCCCTGTCCCGGTAGCTGCTTCCAAACTACCACGTAGAGACTTAAGATTATTTATAAATGCTCAGCTGATCACTCGGGCTTGTTATTAGCTAACTCTTACACTTAAATTCACCCATATTTCTATTTATTTTGTTCCCTTATTTTTTACATGTCCTGCTTGTTCCGTGACTGGCTGGTATCTCCCCTGACTCTGTTCTTCCTCTTCCCATCATTCCCACCTAACTTTATACTATTCAGCTGTTGGCCAGTCAGCTTGTTTGTTAAACCAATCATAGCAACATATATTCACACAGTGTACATATAGTGGTATATTATTTGTGGTTTGTTTGTTTGTTTGTTTGGGTTTTTTTGTTGTTTTTTTTTTGGTTTTTTTTTTGAGACTGGGTTTCCCTGTGGCTTTGGAGCCTATCCTGGAACTAGCTCTTGTAAACCAGGCTGGCCTTGAACTCACAGAGATCTGCCTGCCTCTGCCTCTCAAGTACTGGCATTAAAGGTGTGCACCACCACTGCCCAGCTGTTATTTGTATTTTAATAAATAAAGTTTGCCTGAAGATCAGAGAGCAAAGCAGCCATACTAGTCAGCCATACAGGCCAGGCAGCCTTGGCACATACCTTTAATCCTAGGACTTGGAAGACAGAGGCAGATAGATCTCTGTTGGTTCAAGGCCACCCTGGGCTACACCAGATTGAATCTGTCTAAAAGAAAAACTGAGCTCACACAACGGTGATCCCAGCACTTGGGATCATGAGCCTTTAATCCCAGCACTAGGGAGGTGGAGACAGGAGCGGTGTGGCTGAGCAAAGAGAGGAATATAAGGGGGAAGAGACAGGAACTGAGTGGAGTGTGGTGTGTGGAGTTTGAGGATTCTTGGAGACAGGATCTAGCCCCATTTTAGTCTGTGGTAGAGGTAAGAGCCAGTGACTGGCTGCTTTTCTTTTCTGATCTTCAGGTTGAACCCCAATATCTATCTCTTGGCTTTTATTATTGGTGCTACATGTACAGAAGGATTATTCCACAGCAGCAGCCTGTCTCTAAAACATTAAAAGTAAATAAATAAATAAATTGAACAGTGGGTACCAGGTATGGCAATGCATACTTGCAATCCCAGCACTTGTAGAGCTAAAGCATGAGTATTTCTATATTTCTATACCTATAAGGCTGGCATGGGCTTCATATTGAATGCCAGGTCACCAAGCCTGCAAAGAAAACCCTTTTCTAGAGAGGAAAGAAAAAAAAAAGGAGCCAAACTATCAAGCAGTGAATATGAATAACTTTGTAAAAGTGTTGCTGTACCTCCTGAGAACCTGAATTCAAGTCTGGTCATCCTCTGGTCACAAAAGGAGTTAATGTCCAAGGGAATTTGTTAAGCTCTTCAATTTGACTTCTCTGCTGAAAGCCTGTGAATTATCAGAAGTCTAAAATAGTGACATAATCAGGCGCTGATACTGCTGTTGGGTGAATGTGGTAAGGATTTTGCCATCCAGGTTTAACTTCCCACAGACTCTGTAAATTTCTCGAGTATGTATGTGAGACTGTTCTGTTGGCTACAAGATGATTCCACAGCCATCTCAAGAAAGCAGATGTACTGGAGTCCAGGCAACACTGGAACCTTTGTCAGGGCTCAGCTCCTCTCTCACTACATTAGACTACCCTGTAAGGCTTTAGGAAACCCCACTGTTCTCCCCTGGCTCCAGCCTGAGCCCCGGGACCATGGATCAAAGCCATGTTCCTGTGTGGCTTGGGCTGAACTCTTCTCTTGGATAAAGCTCCTTGGTGTTTGCTAATCTGTATCAGGTACCCTATACATTACTAGTTTCCGGTATGTGCTCCAAGTAGTTCTGTCTGTATTTTCTCTAGCTGACGAGTCAGTTCTTGGAGACGGTGGCAGTGGATAATATTTCTGGTAGCATTCCTTTAGCGCCTCATGTAAGTCCAATGCAGTAAGTTATTTAGCCATTGACAAACTAAGTAACTCACTCCTAGTCAGAGACACCAACTATTGCATCATTTGTGAAAACTTTCCCCATAACTTTTGTGAAACCTATTGTTTTAATTAGGGTTTTTATATTGCTGTGAAGAGACACCGTAACCACAGCAACTCATATAAAGGAAGTATTTAATTGTGGGGGCTTGCTTACAGGTTCAGAGGTTCAGTCCATTCTCACCAGGGGAGGGAGCATGGCAGCATGCAGGCAGACATGGTGCTGGAGTTGAGAGTCTTTATGTCTCATAGACAGGCAACAGGAAGTCGACTGAAAGTCACACTGAGGGAAGCTTGAACAAAAGAGACCTCGAATCCCCCCACACACCCCAGTGACACACTTCCTCCAACAAGGCCACACCTCCTTATAGCACCACTTCCTTTGGGGGCCATTTTCTTTCCAACTACCACAGCTATCAAAGAGTTAATTCTATGTATCTGAGAATTTAACATTAAAATGCATTATAAAATAATTAGTGTGAATTGTACATTATGAATGCATGCACTGAAGAAAAACAGAACTGAGCATTTAAAAGTGGACAAGTGTATTCTTCCTTGGACCCTTTCCCACTCCACTTGGTGAAGAGAATTCTTTTAAAAGTTATGTGCAAACTAGACATCATTGTGTACACCTGTAATCCCCAGCGCTGTGGAGGTTGAGGCAGGAGGACTCAGCAAGTTTGAGGCCAGTCAGGTCTTCATAGTGAGTTCCTGGCTAGTTAGGACTATATAATGACACCCTGTCTTAAAAAGACCAACCATCCACCCCTTCCCCAAAGTAAACAAAAGCCAAGGTTGATGCAAATCTTTCAAGGATTTTCCATGTACGATATTAAAAAGGTTACATACCGAATCTGCATTCCTCTTCATATTATTAGCTGAAACCCTGGTTCCCAGTATGATAGTGTTCAAAGGTGAGACTGGGAGGTGATCACACTGTGAGGGAAGAGCCTCAAGGTTGGGACTAGTGTCCGTGGTACATGGCCTTTTTATCTGTCCTTTGAAACTATGAGAGGGAGAAGGCTTTCACGAAGAACCTGGCTATGCTGGGACCCTCCCTTCTAGCACTGAGAACTGTAAGCAACAATGTGCATTGTCTAAGCCACCCAGACCAAGACAGATTTCTCGCCTTTAGTAGAAGAACAGAAGCAAGGCTGCTTTGGTGTCAGAGTCCTAGAGTTTAACCTTTGCCCCATCAGAGAGTAATTGTCTTAGAGTTGAATCCCTTCAGTATCTGATCTGTCTCCTGGGAGGTCAGCAGCTGCTCTTGGAAGCATGTGTCTATAAGCAGGTATGGCCCAGTACACTGTAGATCAGATGTGCTGAATGTTGACCTCTGCCTCTTTTCTGTTAGAAGTGCCTAGCTTTTGCTCTTGAGGGTCACAAGGGTTAAAGCTGAAGAGTCCTTTGGCCATTCTTCCTTCAGGTTCCTGTCTTTTTTGCAGCTTTCCCATATTTGCTTCTTTACCTTGCATATGTCCTGAAAGGAAATGAGGGCTCACTCAGGGAGCACTGCGCCCATCTTTTCAGAGCACCTTGATCAGAAGTGAACAGTTGGAGTTTGAGATGGAGTCTGACTGAAGCCTTGGAGCTCACAGAGATTGGCCTGCCTGGTGTGCACCTCCGTGGTCTGATTTGAGTTTAAGAATTTAATGGCTCATTCTCACAAGTGTAGCCACTGTTTTCCTCTTGTAATTCTCCACTGTGACCAGGACCTAAGACATTTGGTGACTGTAGTGGCCAAGTGTGACAGGGATGGAATATTACAGTTGGGTCCTGAGAATAGCTCCTTCTGCTATAATAGCCAGAGGCAGTTGGCTACAGGCTGCTGTAAACTACAGCAGAGCATTGTGTATGGTCATTGTTTTAGCTACTGTGTAAATTAAGCCTTTTTCCTCTTGTGGCTGACAAAAACAAATCACTTAGCTCCTTGTATGTCTACTGTGGACGCACACAAGTTTACCACCAGAACTAGTCGCTCTGCTGCAGTTTAGTGTGTGAGTCCAGGTCCTGCCAGGCCCCTAAGCACACCTTTCATGGGACTATCCTCTGGTTCCAGACATCCAAAGGAAGCCCAGTGTTGGCGTGGGTGCTTGTAAATAATGTAGAGGTATTCAAGACTGCTTTAAGAAATGCAGGATGGACGGGAGGAGGGACTTAAGGATGACCTGATATCACTGTGAAACCTGAAACTCAACTACAGTGTTAACAGGTGTGCAGCTCTCTTGGCGAATTTAATCAGCTGTAATCTTCAGGCATTCCCGAGTGTAGGTGGTTTGTTTGTTTGTTTTGTTTTTTGTTTTTAATGTTTCCCCATTTAGGAAGCCATCTTAATTGGCACACTCAAAGTAAGTTTTACAGTGGAGGATAATGTTCTATAAACTAAATGGAAGACTTCAGAGCAGCACAGTTGATTTGGTTAGTAATTGCGTCACCATTTTGATCACATTACCAGGAATAAGTGTGTTTATATTAGTGATTTCATTGCTAGATAAATGTATTTTTTATGGAGGCATTTGTGTGTGTGCACCTACTTCAAATTTACACACTATTGTTTACTGGTGTTCCATGAACTGCTGTGATATTTTCTTTTCTACTTTTTAAAATGCCGGTGTTGGTCAAATAATTAGATTTTATTAATGTCATTAGAATATCCTGTTCTAACAGATGCAGCTAAGTGGTTTTTTAAAATTTATTAGCTTTGTGAATCAGAGTCTTACTGGTTTAGTCATTTATTAGTGAATGGGGTGAATGTGCATAATTCTTAGTGTCTGCTTTGTGCCAGGCACCGGGTTAGCGTTAGAAAGATCAGCCATCTTTAGAGGAGCTCTGTCCTCACAAAGGATAGGCAGTGACAGCACGTGGAAGGGATTCCATGCCGAGGGAGTGGAAGGGAGTCATGTATAGGAGTGGGTAGAAAAGTCAAAGAGTTTGCAGCTTATCCTAGAAGGGTGGCTCAGCTCAGCACATGGAAGGCCTGGAGCCGCCCCATTTGTAACAGAAGGCCTTCCTGAAGTTCCCATCTCCAGAGTACCTGAAGCCCCTGACAGTTCACCTGAGAACCGCTCACGAAGTCCTGGGGATGGTGGGATCTGACATCTTTCTCAGAGTGACCTAGAGGAGAGGCCAAGGGAGGGAGGCGTTTAGGAAACTGTTTGCTCCTTCAGGAGACAGTTCCTTTTGATTTTACCAACCACACTACTGGATCCAACTCCTGGCATGCAGCAGTATCTGGAGATAAGCGCCCCCACGCGCTACCCCATGGTGAAACAAGCCTTGGAAACCCCACCTCCAAATCTGAAATAGTATTTGGAGGCACTCCACTCCTCAGTCGACGGCAGGTCTTCAGCTGCTGAGTTTGGACCCTCAGACTTGCTCTGCAAGGGTTGTGGAGTGGACGAGAGAGAAGAGAGAGAAAGGGGATCAGGAGCTTGGTTCTGTTTATAGGCATGCTAGGTGTTAGAGGCACAAGAGGATTTTGTGAGATGTTAGGGTAAATAAATCAACAAAGGCCACTATTTGGATATACTTACTTCCCTGTTATTTCAGTTTTAGCATTATACCCATTTTCTCATTGGTCTTTACTCTCTGCAGCCTTCAGAAATGGTACCAACTCAGAGATTCTCAGTCTGACTGTACAGGTGCCATTGGGATTTTCTCTTAGGGCCAACGCTTCCAGACCTTTCTGGGTTTGGCAGGCATCCAGAACTGTTCTTCTCAAGGTTTATGCTAAGGGAGAGTGGCCCCAGGGTACTGGTTCCCCATTTAATCTCTGCTCTGCCAATTCCTGGCTGTGAGGGCGTAGGTAAGTTTCTCCTGCAGGACAAGAACTGTATCTTGTGGGACCATCGTGAGAACTGACAGCACTGTGGAAGGCGCCTGGCTTAGTGTACGCACACAGCACCGTGTGTGTAAGGTTATCAGTAACATGCCACACTTCATCTTAAAAATCAGTCTTTTTTTGTTTTGGTTTTCTTTTCAGATACAGGGTTTCTTTTTTCTGTGTAGCCCTGACTGTGACCAGGCTGGCCTTAAACTCAGAGATCCACCTGCCTCTGCCTCCCAGGCATTGGGATTAAAGGCGTGCACCACCATGCCGAGCTGAAAATAAATCTTGACGATAGAGCTGTCTCCCTCCTGAGGGAGACATGTTACTGAGAATATTATCTTAATACGAGGTGGCAGAATTAGGAATTACTATGGGAAGGCAGAAGCATTTAAAGCATTTGCAGGGCACATGTTCTGGTGTCCTAACGATACTGATGACCTTTGGCTTTGTTTGCTTTGGTGTTCAGAGGGCATTTATGACTCAATCTTTATTTCAGGAGGTAGGAAAAAGCACTGAAGGAGACCTTTGGGTTTGGGATTTTTTAAAATGTTGTTTCCTGGCAGTTTTGGGGCTTGAACTCAGGGACTTGAACATGCTTTACCACTGAGAGATACATATCAAGCTGTATCTCAGCCCCCTGATTTTGATTTTTATTGAAAAAAATTAGCATGATCTCCATACTTGGCCTTCTCTGTTTTAGGTTTGTATGTTATACTTATAGTGATCCTGCATGCTGCTAAATTTGAGAGAAAACGTTTCAAAGAAGTACAACAAAATGCTTTAAACTTTTGCTACATTGACTTTTTTTTCCCTTCCCCCAGCCAAATGACTGAGGTTGGAGGAAGAGGGACAGAGGGATATACTGAGTATACAAAACCCTGGCCAAACAGCAAACTCTTGCTGGAACATGCTGACCCTTTGGTGTGAGTTTCTCTTTGTTGAGATAGCTGTAGCTTGGAGTCAGAGGATGATAAAAAATGAATATGAATAAATTCCCAGGATACTTTTATAATACTTAAAATTTGTGGATCTCGTTCATCTTGGAGAGCATTGTAAACAGTTCTATAGTATTAATAGCAGTCTTTGATAGGAGGTATTGTTCCTTATTTTACATATTCCAATTGAGATTTTCTGCATCAGGTCCTTAATCTACCCCAGCATATGCTACTGATCACATAAATTAGAGGCAGAGTGAAACCCTGTGGTGCCTTTCACTTGCCTTTTCCAGCCCTCTTGTAAGTGGCCTTTCTTGGTATTAATATTCCACAGATATCCAGACAGCCTTTAATTCCCGAGGGACCTTGCTCCTCTCCCCACAATTACTTCATTTCACAGACTTATGAGAAAGATCTACGATAGCTTGTGTGTCTCATTTGTGACATCTGCCGTGGTCGCCCTTATAACACCCTTCTCGGGAGTGCATCAGGAAGCACAGTGTGTTTTCTTTTTGTGTCTGACTTTCAAGCCCAGATGCAAGACCAATTTATAGGGGGAGGGGGTTCTCAGAAAACAGCAGACATTTATTATACCAAGCATTTAAAAGACACGACAGTATGAACTAGAAGCTATGGAGGGCCAGTTTGTAGACGTAAAGTGTTTACCCATCATGTTCAAGACCTGGGTGTTAAATGCCAGCACGGAAAATGATCCAGTGGCCTGAGATATTCTAAGGAATTAGCAAGCTGAGATTGTTTTATTACTAAGGTGAATTTTGGCCTCTTTTGCCGTGGTTTCTATGTAATGGGTGAGGAGTGGGCTATGTGTTGGCAGACGGTGGTAGCAACCTTTGACCTTGGATGATGGAAGGACGAAATGAGAAATGATCTATGAGTCTTATTCAAGTCTCATGGAAATTTTTCTTGTTAATGTGTTGTTTGATGAGTTAGAAGTGCAGGCTGTTGTAAAGTGTCATTAACAAGGACTGGTGGAACTGATCGTAATCACTTGAAATTACAGACCCCTTTCCTGTGTAAGGATTTTTGTCATTTGCCTCTCCGTAATCTTCAGTAGGCCAACTACAAATATAATTTTTTTTGATCAGTAAGAGTCTTGAGCCATTCCTTCATGGGCCTTTAATGCCCCAAAATTATCCCTCATAGCAAATTACGTGGGAACCAACTTGGATGGGATATCGGCATTCTTTATCTGGGTGGGCAAGTCTTAGTATTTCAGAGAAGTTGATGATGGGGTGTTACAAAACCCTCAGAGTAAGGAAAACTAATCTAACATCTGCCAAGGTGATCCCGTGCACACACGTGAACTTTTCTGTTCATGCACACACAACTACACTGTTAAATGAGTATATATATTTGCTTGAGTATGAAGGGTTGCTACTGTGCTGAAGGATCAGTTGATCTCTTTTGTTTTGGATGTCAGTCTCATAGATACTGACTAATGAAGATTTTGAGCACTTTAATGAAGGTTGGCGTTGTAGAGCTCACGGCCCCGACACTAGTTATGACTGATGGGTGGGAGCTCACTCGCAGCTGTCCAAGCAAGCGTGAGGTTTGGAGGCAGTTTGGAGTCAATAACTAATTTATGAGGCCTTTTGTTATAAAAATGAGATTTGGCAGGATTCCCAGTAAAGTTCTCATTTCTTCAGGTTGGAAAGCAGGACTTAGAGGGATCGGCTGACAGCTTTGGGAACACACGTGAGGAGCATGTGATTCTTGATCCCCTGTCTGGCAGTGTGTTTTCCCTCTGTCTTTAATGAAACTCTTTAATTGTGTTTAAAGCTAACGACTGAAAGTGTACCTTTCGTTGGTATTAACTGCATGCACACTGTTATGGAACAGGTGTCCGGACCGTTTTAATGTAAAACTGAGGGACAACTAGCCAGTCACCCTCCACTTCCGCTAGGCCCAGCTCCAGACATGTTCCAGCTTCTGTGTTTCCATGAGGGGACCACTGTTTCGTGTAAACGGAGCAGTACTTTTCTAGGCTTTTATTTTTATTATTATTACAAGGGTGAACCCTGATCTTTCTTGAGATAGGCTTATCAGTAGGATTTCTGGTATTGAGCATGGGTACCATGACCTCCGAACTTTCTGGATTCACAGCGACAGGGGTCACCTACAAGCAGGGGCCAATCCTACTGGATGAGGATATCTTTGATTTCCTTCTTAGAGGCCTCACCCACATATTTTTGGCAATAAGCCACCAGTACTTTGGAGGTGGACTGTAGAATAACATAAATTTGGGCCACAAAACCACCACCCTTCACACGGGCCCAGCACCCGGATAGTCACACCAACAAATTGCTCCTTGCCCAGAAGCAGAATGGGCTCTTGTAACTTGTACTGCAGTGTGTGTGACTCCATCATCTCCAGGGGACATCTGTTTGCCTTGAGGAGCCTTTTCCCCGTTTGCAGTGCACCACGATGGTGGCTGTCTTCTTGCATCCAAAGACTTGCACGGACTAGGTTTGAGTACAAACATGAGCCTATTTTCCTAGTTTTGACTGGCTTCTTGAATAACTTAACACCTTCAAGGTTCATCCATGTGGTAGCTTGTGACAAGATTTCATTTTTTAAAGAGGTGTGTTACATGTGTGTAACTCACCCTCTTTTCTTTTTGTTGTGTATGACTGGGTGCACACATGTGTACATGTATGTGGAGGACAGAGACCAACCCTGGGTGTTATTCTTCAGATGCCACCTACCTTCTTGTCTAAGATAAGGTCTCTCATTGGTTGGGAACTTGGCAACTAGGCTGATTGAGATCCATTTGTCTCTATCCCCCCCCCTGTGCTAGAATTATAAGCACACAGCACAGCTTTGCTTTTTAATACAAATTAATGAGGTCCCCATGCTCACCTGGTAAGCATGAACTATCTCCCAACCCACATTTCGTCTGTTCTTTTGTTGACTCAATATTGGGTTTTCTTGTACTTCTTGACTGCTTTGTCACATGTCACAATAAGGGAGGTATAAATAATACTTAGTGCTGTGCTTTCTTTCCCGGACATGGGATGTCTATACCACATGGTGCTTCTGCTTTTAGGTTTTGAAGAACCTCATATTTTCATGTGCTGGGATCATTTACCTTCCTTCACTAGCTTAAATAAGTTCCAGGTTCCTGCATGTCCTCTACTGGAGCTTTGGTAAGATGATTTAAGGCCAGGCAAGATGGCACAGGCAGCACCCAGGAGTCGGAGACAGGTGGATCTCTGAGTTCGAGGCCAGCCTGGTCTACAGTGCGAGTTCCAGGGCAGCCAGGGCTACACAGACAAAAAAACAACAGCAACAAAAATAGATGATTTAAATGGGATATAAGGGGAGACTAGGTGTAATTTGGTGCTTTCCTGACATGCCCAAAGCTGTGAGTTGGACCCCCAGAATCGCATAAACCGGAAATGGCTGCTCATGCCTGTAATCTCAGCTCTCAGAGATGGGAACAGGAGGTTCAGAACATCCACATCATCTTCAGCTACATAGGAGCTTGAGGCTAGCCTGGGCTACTTGAGACTTGAGTAAAGAAATGGGTGGGTAGAAGAGAAAAAGACATCATTAGGGTTTCACATCGGTTTTTTTCTGGGTAGATGGTAATTAAAAGGATGATAAGCTCCCTCTGGGCTTGCTAAGAACAATGCAGGAAAGGTCAGGTCAAGATAGAAAACTGATAGAAGGGGTCTTTGAACAGTAGAGTCTGTTGGGGACCCATGCTCCTCAGCCAGGCCGAGAGGATGCCCACGAGATGGAAACTGCCAGCGCCGTCCTCTAGGCTCTAACTCTTTGAGCTGGTTCAAGTTTAGCATAAAGGGACACAGGTGATCCGGTCTCTGCTACTTAGTATGAGTTGGCTGGCTCTCCGGTGCTGTTGGATTCTGGAAGAGAGGGTTATGATGAGCTTTCTGGAATTTTAGGTCCTGGGCCTACTTTGCTGATTGGATTCCTGTGCGAAGTCCCCGCCCCTTCCTCTGTACTTTCTGTTTGCCCTGGGCTCGTTGAGGAGGCGGCAGGAGCCAGAAGGCCTGCTGTGCAGCCTTCAGCATGCCAGCCGCTTATTTTGACACACAGCTTCATACCTCGCTTTTATAATGTGTAGCTAAAGATTGGCTTAGATATGTGGATGCTGAAAAGGAATTTCTGACACCTGAGGAGTTCTCTTGTCTTCTAAATGTGAAGGACTGAGGTGTAGACCTGCGTGTTAGACAGGGTAGAGCAGGCTCTGCAGTGTGCCCTGTGAGGCTAGCCCCACCATGAAACTTTGTCCCTGTCGAGGCTTCTGAAAGAGCTACATGGTTCTGTAACTGTTTAGGTGTCCCAAAGCAGCTCAAGATATATTTCTAAGAATGCCATATCCAAGAGACCTGAGATTCTTCTCTTTCAGATTTCTTGGTTTTAGAAACAGTATAGGCCAAGCTAAGGATCCAGCTCATGGTTACACAGCCGGTGTCAGAAGCTGATAGTAAAATCCATGTTTTTCTTTTCCTGAGTTTTAGAATTGGTACACTTCCTCCATTTTAACTAAGTGGACAAGACTGGCACACAAGAAGAGATAAGTAATAATCTAAGACGGTGGTAGGTGCCAGAAGAGAGGCTGGTGCTTCCGGTGTAGGCTCTTTGAGAAGGAGCCGGTATCACAGGCACAGCTGGTGTAATCTGGGAAGCCTTCCTGGAGAAGGGGGAGCTATAGATTATATATCTACAGATGATAGTTTCGAGCTGTTCCTGAAGGATCATTAGATTATAAACTGAGAAGAGAAGGGGCACCAGGGGCGGACTGGGAAAGCTTGTGGCAGTCGGAGGGTGCTGAGTAGGCAGGGCAAGCTGTATTTGCTGATTTGCCCCTATTGTCCCAGCATCCTGAGTAGGGAGCTTATTTGGGAACACCACTTTCTTCCTGCTCGTTTGCTTGGCCACCTGTCCAAAGCAGGCGCACTGGAAATTACCAGCAAGAAATTACCTTGATTAAAACAGGAGAAAATAAAGAGAAAAGGATTGTGATATTTTCTAGAGGAGGGTCTCAGAAGTACCTAATAGTATTGAAACCTGGAGCCTGGCTTCCACCAAAGAGGCAGCTGGCGTGCCTTGTTGCTCCTGGGTGACAGGGCCATCCGTGAATTATTTAGACTATGGACTCAGTGTCTGCTAAGCAAAATCCTGTGGGCAGGAGCCTGTGTTATCGCGCTGAGAAATCATCAGAAGCTCAGGTGGAGGAAGAGCTGACGGCATCCTGGAGATACTCCGCATGCTCCCTATCCCTGCGACGGGGGCTCCTGTCTCTAATAAGCAGAATCCCGCACTCTCATTAGCATGACCCATATTGACAGATTTGGCCAGGAACAACATGAAAATCACATAGGAATGTAGGGCATTCATGTAGGGAAGACCACTCTGCTTAGGTTTCCCAGCAGTGAGGACAACCCAGGTGTAGATCTATTTGATGATGCTTACTGTCGCTCTTGCCGTCGCTGTTGCTGGCCTGTCTCTGGCGGCGCGTATTTGCATCTCCCAAGCTTACTTCCCTGCCTGCAGAGGAGAACACACTGGCCTGGGGAGGGCTGCTGGGACGGGTCAAGCTTGGCTCTCCGCTGGCAGGGCGGTAGGTCGCTCTGAGGCCTGTTTTGATGCTAAGGCCGGTGTCTCTTCACACTCTCTGTTCTTTCTCCCCACCCTTCCCGGTTCATTGTGGTTTCTTCACCTTTCCTCTTCACAGTTCCTGGAAAAGTTACCTTGGGAGTGGATACCTGAGGACAGGGCCAGACGGGTTTATATCCCCTTTCTCATTTGCTTTCAAACTATGCTGCCCAGGGACAGTGTATTCTCCTGCCCCATAAGCCCTGTGTGCATCAGCCCTTCCTCCTCGGTGTAGGTCAAAAGAGCAGGCCTGGCTCTCCAGCATTCCTCAGACCTCTCTCTTTACAGAGCACCTGTAGGGAGGGCCCAGGTCTCTCCCCTACTGGTAATATATTCACTAACTTAGCAACACCTGTTTGCCAAAGGTGGGGCCTCTGGACTGGGGTGTTCTTTTGTCCATATAAGGAAGGTTTGCCTGAGCGATAAGAGATGACTTGGATCAGTTTGGTTAGGGTAGAAGGCTCTGGAGACTGCATTCCTTTCCCAGCACCTTGGTGCTTGTTACTAGTGTAACTTACTGTTTTGCTTTGCGGTAGTGAGATCAGTTCTGCTGCGACCAGTAGAAGGAGGTAGACAGACAGAGGGTGAAATGGGCGGGATTAGGTTGGCTGTGCTGTGGTATTTCAGATTCTGTTGTGTGTGTAAGAAGAGCATGGGAGGAAGATGGGAGAATGAGAACAGTCCGTACTCCAAGGAGCAGAGCTAGTGATTGCTGCCGGTGGAGAAATGCCTTTACCTTTTCTTTCAGTTTTTCTTGTAGTTTTCCTAAATCCTTAATCCCAAAGTACAGATATGGCAGCCTGACCCCAAAGGATTATTAGCCTTGGTAAAACATGGGTCTTTTGTAACTTGCTTCATGCTTTGTGAGTTGCTGTTTTGTAGTAATAAAGAGTTTTGCTTTTTTTAATTTCTCTGTGTGTTTGTGTGTGTGGAGGGTGTGTGTGCGCGACACACATGATTGAGCACATATATTGAGGTCAGAGGACAATTTGTGGGGGTTGGTTGTCCCTTTCCCGTATGTGGGCCCCTGATGTTGAACGTAAGTCATAAGGCAGGCCCTCACTGTTCCCTGCCGAGCCATCTTGTCTGCCTGTAAAGGAAGATTTTCGATTATGGATTTGCTGGTGGGAGAGGTAAGCAGAAGGGAATGGGCTCTGAGGCTACTTAATGGAGTAGGTAGGCCAAAAAGGTAAGGCAGTAAGAACCAGCCGGAGGCAGCAAGGTAGAGTAGTGTCCCAGGTTGTGGAAGAGTGGTGTGACTTGGGCCTGCTTCCCGGACCTGCACATTAATGGAAGAAGGATTCTAGTAATAGTATTTCTGTTTACTGAAAGGAAAAGCACCAGGGTACGTTGTCTGGGATTGCCCGTCACAGGAACTTGATAGTAGCAGTTGGGAATAGTGATTCACACTTGTAGGCCTAGCACGTGGGAGGCTGAAGCAGGAGGACCACTGGATTCCTGGTCAGCCTGGGCTACAGAGCGCAACCTTGCCTTAAAAAAAGAAAAAAAAATTGAAAGGCAAATCTGGAAACAACAGTGTAAAGCATCAAAGAATTCAGCCAAACTGTTTATGTGAAACCTCATTTTCTTACTCTCTCTTTCAGCTCTGGGGTTGGTTTTCTAAATCCTGGGATTAGATGTGTACAAATGCCTGTCACAATCTAGCATTTGGCCATCCTCTCCCGGACATCTTCAGTGTTGTTAATGTTTGGACTTTCAGGAAATGAGCATCCAGAGTTTACCCTTTTAAGTTTGTGTGATGCAGGAAAAGCATTCATCTCCCCACCCCAGGACAGCTCAAAGGCTCTCAGAGCAGAGGCTTAATCTCACCGCCTGTGTTCTCATTCACAGCGTCCGCACTAAACCCTGCAGAATCTTAGTGTGCAGATCCATCAAGTATGAAAAGAGGAACAAAACCAAGTAAAACAAATCCCATTCACAACAGAGCTCTCGAAGTAGCAAGTTTTGTGTGAACTAGTAAAGGATGTGTCGAACTCTGACCTAAGCCGATGTGGTGGAGGTTTGTGTGGAGATGCATGGATTTTAGACTTATCTTGCAACAGCCTTCCAGCTTTTCTAAAAAGCTTAGAGACCACTACTTAGTAGATGAGATAGACCAAGAGTACTGAAGAAATGAAGGTCTGGAGAGTGTACTGGACTTGGTCAGCCTGGGCATGGACCTGTTGGCTCCGCTGCTCACCAGCTGTGCACGTGTACTGTATGTATGGAGACAACACCATAGGGTCAGTCACTTGAGAAAATGGACATGAAACTTTTGTTTTTCAGTTTTTGAGATAGGGTCTCACTCTGTCACTTTGTCTGGCCCGGAACTCTGTGTTGACCCAGGGTGGTCTCAGACTCACAGAAATCCACCTCCGCTGTTTCACTGGATTAAAGGTGGACGTCACGCATGCACCCAGCCCATGAAAACATTTTGTAAGCTACACAGTTCGATGGTGGCTTTATGACTGTCTTAGTTACCTTTTCATTACTGTCAAGAGACACTGTGACCAAGGAAACTCAGAGGTGGTTTTTTTTAATTTTTTTACTTTTGGGAGCTTACATTTCTAAAGGGTAACTCCACGGCCATCATTGGAGAGTGGGAGCGTGGCAGCAGGCAGGGTGCTGGAACAGTAGCTGAGAGCTCACATCTGACCCACAAGGACAAGGCAGAGAGAGAGGGTGGGGGGAGAGAAACTGGAATGGCTTAGCCTTTTGAAACCTCAAAGCCAACCTCCAGTGTCTCACTCCCTCCAAGACCATACCCCCAGTCCTTCCTAAACAGTTCTACCAACTAGGGACCAAGCAGTCAAATCTCTGAGCCTATGAGGCTATTCTCATTTAAACCACCACAAGGATCATTCATTGTATATGAGGATGGGTAATTGAGACTAAAGCTATGACACCGAACCCAAACTTAGGCACCCGTGTCACATAGGGATACTTTTAGGATATACAGAAATTTTTATGCCTGTATATTCTAACCTGTTTGCTTTATGGATAAAGACTGCATTGGCATCAACCTTTCTTGGTAGGTGCCAATGCACAAAATTAGGAAGTTTCTTGCTGGCAGTTGGATGTCAGGATGAGCCTTTGCACTAAATGTCCTTCTTCTAATTTCTTACTAATTAATACCCCGTTGCTTCTGTCTGCAGATCAGTGCACAAACTTGGCTATCCTCTTTCTCACAGACGCCGCCTTTGCGAGGCTTGAGTTGTTTTCTTCCTGTAGCTGCCTTGCCAGCCATAGCTGTCTGTACTTCACCTTGGAATCTGGCTGCAGTTAGAAGACAGGCACAGCCATTTATCAGAGTCACCCCCTGACCTGGGTGAGCGATGGCACTATTTAGATAGAAAAACAGGAGATGAACTAAAATTGTACACTCTGTTTACGACAGAAAGATGGGTAAATATTCTGGAAACTCTTTAATGTCCCCTTTGACATGCCACATTTCCTGCATTAGTCCTAACTAATATCTTGGAGATATTACTTCTGAGGTCACTGTAAATAAAACTATGGACTAGACCTTGGGCCTTTTGCTTCATTCAGGTATGGGGAAGGTTCCCATAAGTTCTTTTCCTCTTGACATCATCATCCTTTCTCTGACCAAAGCTCTGCCTCCTCTTGGCTAAGGCTGATGACTCCACCCTTGAGCCATTTTCTCAATTTCCTCTTCTACCTGTGCCAACTTAGGGCTGGCTGGAACTTTTGCAGGCATCAGGCTTACCTGGGCCCTGCTTAGGGTCTCTTCGCCTGGCTCTCTATGTCATTTACAAGTCTGTGTCACCTCTTCTCTTTATTCCTTCAGGTGACCAGACTTTTGTTGGTTCTGATCCATTGGTCTGATCCATCCCTGGCTTACTGTCTGTCTCATTTCCCAGTCCCTTTGGCAACATGTGATGCTGTTCCTTTCCTTTCCTCCTTGGGTGTCTCCCTTTCTTGGATTTTCATTCTGTATGTGCACTGGTGGTTTTCTTTTCATTTTTGGCTGTGTTGGGGGTAGAGAGTCTAGTACCCCTGAGCTATTGCTACAGTCATCCACTGTTTTCTTCTGAAGGCTTTATCTTCCCCAGATCCCTACTTAGCTGCTTGTTTTATTTCTTCCTTCCTCGATGTAACCCCACTAAATCAACTGTTCCCTCTGTGCTCCAGAGTGTATCTGCAGCTTTGACCTCTCCTTCTCCATCCTTGACCACTGTGGACATGTCACCCGGTGGTGTTGCAGGTGACTCAGAGTTGACCTGCCAGAAGGTAACGTTCATCATTCCTCTTTTATACCCCCAGCCAGCTCTAATGCCAAGCTTTCTTGACTATCCTTTGAACATCCCACATTCGATTAGTTACCAAAGTTCTTCAGGTGAGCTCTTACGTCAGTCCATTCCTTTTAACCCTATTGCCACACCCTCATAGCTCCTTTGACCTGGGCAGTTGCAGTAATCACCCCGGTGTCTTGTTGCCTTCAGTCTCTCTTATCTACCAACTTAATCACTGCTGGAGCCCAGGGTAGATGCTGTTCTCTTCTGGCTCAAAATTCTCCTCTGTTTCAAAATTCTCCAAGCCCATGCTTGATTCTAGCTTGCTTGCATGCTTCTCTTCCAAACTGACAGCTCCTTTGTACTCCCGCTGGCCAGCCACGTCGCTGGTCATATCCTCTGGCAGTTACAGAAGGATGCTTCATCCTTTCTCTAGGGTAATTGCTAGCTACCTGTGTTCCAGGGACAAGTCCAGATGCCAGTGTATCCTGGGGTGCTTCCGAAATAAGTGTGGCCTCCTCCTTCTCTGAACTCTGCATGTATTCTTTAGTATTAGACTGTTTGCCTGTAATTTGTCCAGCAACTCTCCCAGTTATTTTGAATCCTCTAAAAAAATAATGTGGGCCTTGCACATTTGGAATGCCAGAAAGGCAGCCCAACTGATGTGGAGAAGTCATGTCTCCAGCTATCCTTGACTTTCTCCCAGCTGCTGACCACCCAGAGGTGGTCAGGTGGGCCTACAGAGTTATGTCCCATGTCCACTTGGCCCCATCCCACCAAATGGATGTTCCTGTGGGGTTACTAAACCCTTTTTCAGCCTCAACACCTTTCTTCCTGGTACTTAGATCCATTCACTCTGTGTGATTTAGCTCAGTTCTTAGGATTGGGTGTGACTATACCACACCTCGTCTTTCCATTACACTGCATGTAACCTGGCTAATTAGAAAGCTCACTTCATGTACTTCCCCATACCAGAGAGTCTATGAGGTTGATAACTGAGTGTGGACTCACAAGTTCTTCCCTAAGTGGGTTAAAATTTAAAAAAAAAAGAAAAAGAAAGTGTTATTAGCAGGCAGATCACTTTGTAACCTTGTTTTCTGTGCTATAGCTGGACAATCAGAGAGTGACTCTTTATACCGTTGGCATATTTAATAGTGAAGTAGGACCCACTTGAAATAAAGATCCCCCTTAAAATAATCCCCATTATACTTTGTAGTCTTGATGTGATGGAAGAGAGAGTAAGGAGAGGTGAGATTTGGAAACTACATACATTCAGCTCTGGTAGCTTTATAGAGACAGATTTTATTTCTCAGTATGAACAGCTGGGATGGAGAGTCCAAGGTTTCTTATAAGACCATGGGGTAATGAGGAAGCTTGACTCTGTCTCCAACGTTAGGCTTTGAGAATCTTAGATCAAGAGTGTCTTCCAAAACCTAGCGTTTTGCTGTCTTGTCTAGCTTCAGTTTCACTGGCAGAAACGGGGGCTTTAGAATGGTCTACATCTTGAATGTAAAAATGTGTTTTGGTTGGACCTGCCCTGGGAGCCAAAAGTTGACAATGTGATTATTAAAAACACAGTTCTGTTGCTAAAAGAAGTTGGGACTGCTCAGAAGTGGGTCGTTAGCAGGCTTTGCCATTCTCTCTAGCCCTTGTGAACTAAAGTGAGGTTCGGGCTACCTCTTCGGTGCACACTGGTGTCCTTTAGGAAGGAATGTTTGAATTAGGACCTTGCAGTGTAGTGCTGGATGGCCTGGAATTTATGTCAGACCAGGTCAGCTTAATTTGGGATCAACCTTCCTGTCTCCACAGACCCGAGCATCAGTGTGCTGAAAATTACCTTGTGCAGTGATTGCTACCGGGTTTCAAGCTGGAAACGCCAAGTTTAACTGCCAGTTGTTGTGAGGGGAAAAGTGGGAAGAGGATAGAACCAGAGCCAGTTATTTCCCGTCGATACATTTTGATCACGTTATTTTCTACATAGGATTTCTTTTTGATAGACGTGGGTGGGAGAAGCAGCTAGGAAGAACCAAAAGTTTAGAGGTGTCGGTAAACAAATCAAAGTTCGATGTAAAGGCGATACTGTTCTCTTCCACAGGAATAGAAAGTTCTCAGGATAGGGGATTCTGGGAGGTGTTTACCTGTGTACCTTCCTCCCACAATGCTTTGCACCGCGGTGCTCTGATAAACCTCCCTTGCATAGAGTTACTAACAGGGCTCATCACCTCGGAAATGTAATGCAGTAATGGCAGCTTGTGTGCGGAGGAGAGTCTCCGGCGGGCCTAGCTCTCATTTCTGCGGGCTGTACCCTGCAGGGTGCCCAGACTGACTTTGTTTGACTTACGGTGGCGCCTAGCTGGGCCGCACTCGCGGTTGGCGCCCGCGCCGTGGCTGCCGGCGCCCAGGTGCACAGCGGCTGGGGCTGCGGAGCTCCGACCCGCCTCTGGGCCCTGCACCCCTTTTCAAATGATAGTAATCGCTGGCTTTTCCGTTAGGCGGGGCCGCTCAACAAAACGTTGTAATTCCAGCAGCTTTGTGGGGCCTGGCCGCACGGGTTTGGGTCTGCAGGGTCGGCCTGCGTGCGCCCTCCGCGTGATTCGGCCTGCGTTTCCTCCACATTGCTGTTATGCTAATCAGGTGACATCACCGCGCAGCTCACCGCAGCTCCCGATTAAATTACAAACCGGCAGCGGGCGGGCAGGCAGGCGGGCGGGCGGGAGGTGTGCGCTGCTCTGGGAGCAGGAGTGCAGCGTGCTAAGGGTTGGCCATATTTAAAATATTTTCCAGTAGGATCGTGCCTCCTTCCTTCTTTCCCTTCTTCCTCCTCCCGCCTCCCTCCCGGGAAATTTATTTCTAGCTTCCAGGCAAGGGCCACACAAGGAAGGAAATCCATAGGGGATTAGATGTTGGAGTGGTAACTCGACCGGTCTAAGGTGGACTCTGCAGCCAACTTTCTATCAGATCACGCTGCACCCATTTCCGACAGACCGGAATGCGACTGGCTTGAGGTCCAGCCCTTTCTCCTGGGCGGGAGCGGAGCCGCGGAAGCTGCTTGGAGTTGGATGGGGGTAGGAGGGGGCCGGAGCGGATTCCTACTCTGCAGCCGGCCTGGACGATAGGTCAGGCATAATGGAATTGCAGAGGACGTCCAGCATCTCCGGGCCGCTGTCGCCGGCCTACACCGGACAGGTGCCTTACAACTACAACCAGCTGGAAGGGAGGTTCAAACAACTCCAAGGTAAGTCCTCTCTGCCAAAGGCCAGGCCTGCCTGGGGGTGTTCGGAAGGGATCCTGGTGCTTTCTGAAGCTCTATTTCTGCCATATGGTTGTGACCCAAGTGAAGATAGCAGTCACACAGCCTCAGATTGGCTGTGAGAACCTCATTGAGGCGTTAAAGGAAGCAGTTGCTCACACTACTCGAGACTCTAGAATAGCCAGCCACCATTTGGAGTCCTTCTTTCCAATCCCTTTTGGTTCTAGGCACTAGTTGTCAGGTATCCCACCTTCAGTTGTACACACACATGCGGAAACACACACCCTTCGGATTTTAGGAGATTAATGTTAATAGATCCATTAGTATGTATTTGGTTCCAGAACAACCCCCAGTCTCTGGGAGCATTTAAAGGTGTTAAGTGCACTGCTCCTGACCCAGTCCAGTAGAACAATAGCAAAGGGGAAGAGGGAGTGGTCTTTTTGTTCTTAAGTCTTAAGTAAATTACAGTTTTAGTTCTGAAGCCTAATTTTAACTCTTGACGTATTGTGTTGGGGGAGAGCTTTCCCATCAATTTGGTGGGCTATGTAATTTATAATAAAAGCCACTTATTGCTATTCCAGGGCTATGGGTTGGATTACTTGGATCAATTACAGGTACTTTCTGGAGTCTGTGCCAGACCCCAAAGATTGAATACATCCAGTATTTTACTGCACACGTTTTTATGGCGACCCGGATTCTGGCAGTGCAATAGTGTGCTGCCTGTATAGCCCTGGGCCGGCTCTGACCAGCCAGCAGGCCTTGGTCAGCAACTCAGCCTATATGTGAAGGGGAAAAAAAAAGGTTTGTAGCTAAAAGCAGAGCTTGTACTTGGGAGCCTTTAGCGTCATGTAATAGGCAGGAATAGCTCTAGGACGGTAAAGAATATTAGAAGACTGTATGTTTCTGATTTTAACTCTGTGACCTCAATGTGGATCCTTCCAGGACGTAAGGAAGCAAGCAGCTTGGCCCTAGTTTGTTGGGAAGGATGGTACATCTCATTCATTGGTTTGCTTGTCTCCTGAAGTAGTTGACAGCATTGGATTTTTGTTGTTGTTGTTATCTTTTAATGAGGCAGAACAGGGTGTAACTTTCAACATTTGCTAGGTGGTATTCCTTCAGCAGTCACCTAAGAAATAGGTAGGTCGTTAATGGTAAGGAATCAACTAAGTCTTTGGTCACAACTCCTTGAATCTTTGAAGGTGGGATTTTCTTCTTTTGAAAACTTAGGTGAGGGAGCTTGCAAGTAGTGAAATAGAAAACACTCATTTTCTAGATCTTTTAGGGAGCCCTACCCTTCTAGAATCTGAGGAGCCCAGAATGCTCCCTTTTCCCTCCAGCCTGGGCTCAGGAGAAGCTCCTGTGGGATTCAGTCTGAAACCCATCATTAGTCTCTAGCCTGTCCGTGTTATGTAGTTTCAGGAAAAAACGTCAATCAGTGGAAAATGTAAGAAAGATAGTGTTGGGTAGAATGCTCTCCCAGACCCACCTTGAACAAAAGGCTGTTATTCTAAAAGGGTTAAGTGTGGTTGTAAACTGCTCACCGAGCAGGGTGGGGCTTGCTCACAGGAAATGTCTTAACTGTCCTCTCTGGACAAGGAAACAGTTTTTTAAAAAAATCACACAAATGCCCTGGATATTTTGGTCCACGTGTTTTTTCCTCAAGGAAATCTCATAAAAAGTGGTGAACATTAAGTTGGGTGGTAAATACATATATATATATATATATATATATATTTTTAGAAATGACCTTTGTCCCCTGCTTTTGCTCCGGATAACTTTATTTTTAGGTACTGTGGTTTTGAGTTGCATAAGTTTAGTGTTGGTATTTCTACAACAGAAAACCACCTGTGTTGAGGAACTGAGAAAGGGTGAATTAACTTTCAAATAGGGTGGGTCACTAACTTCTGACAGTATCCTAGTGAGAAATAAAACAGATTGTGGTTTAATCCTTCAGAGGATGTTGATGAAACCTTTCTCTGCTCTCAGCCCCTGGTGCGGTGGTCTAATATTTGTAGTTCTTGAAGACACTATTTATGATAACGTAGATTCTCTGTGCTGATTTAGTTTTCCTTATGCCGAAGAGTCTGTCTTACTCCTGGTGGGTGTGACCTTTCTTAGTTCTCGCCACCCAGTGTATGGTATGTTTTGTCGGTGCTGTCTTTATCCTTCTCTGTAGAATTTATATATTTAGCATCAGTGGCTGGAAATGCTTTCATTTCGTGGAAGTATGTTGCTCTATTTTTTGCTGAATGTGGTTGATTGGGGTTTGCTCTGCTAGCAGCGGTCTGATATAAGAGGGATCTGGTCTGTTGAGATAACATAGTGTGTAGAGATTTATGGGCCAGTGAATAAGTGTGGGGGAAAAACATCTCATTGGTCTAAGGAATGATACTGAGAGATACTGGTCTTGTTTTGCTTGTTGTTTGTTTTTACCATGGCATAAGAGAGGTTAGGGTCTTCAACCTCTGAAACTCTAATCTTAGCCTCCAGTACACAGCTTTCCTTAATTTCTCGACCTGCTGAATTAAATGATCACTTTCTTCAGGTCAATCAGTGTCTTATAAAATCGTATTTGTTTTGTTGTTGTTTTCTAGATAAGTGAGGAATGTTGAAACAATTGAATTCAGCCCCACACTTAGAAAACTAGGTAACAGAAAAGTTCATGATACCTTTCCTCCAGTTTCCCGTCTGCCAGCTTTAGTCCTCCTGGGAGAATACTCTGCCGTGTTACTCTCCTACAGTGTTCTCATGTGCTTGTTGTAGGAGAAAATTACAGACTCGTAAGCATGGCTTTCAGGGATCTAGCGGCCTTTCTCCTCTAACTCCTCTAGCCTGGTTTCTGCCCGCGTACTTGCCTTTCACCCCAGAGCACTGATCCATTGGCTGTGGCAATGAGGTTGTAGCAAAGGCAGGATCTAGATGAAAAGCATCAAAATAAGTTTGTTGTCTTCTTTGCACCTTACTCTCTAGTCAGCACCTTTCTGGAGAAGTGCTATCTAGAGCTTCTGGCTTGAGGAGTTTGCCCTAGAAGGGCTCTTAGTGTGAAGAAGGAGAGTGATGAACTTCAGACCACGGGAGTTCATTTCTGTGTTCATTATATGCTGAGAGTTGCTTTTTAATTTCTGGCTTGCGTGCGGGCCCTTGGAGGTGAAAAGAGAGCGTCAGATTCCCTGGAGGTCAAATTACAGATTGTTGTCACCCACCCAGTAATAGGTGGGACCTGAACTCCAGTCCTCTGAAAAAGGAGCAAGGAGTCTAACCATTTGGCTCTCTTTCCGGTCTCTTAAATCTAAAAAGTAATTTGTTTACTTATGTTGTATGTGTGCGTGATATGTGTATGAAGGCTATAGGATTGCTCTTTGTAGCGGTATACCTCCTTCAACCTATATGTGCACCCTGAGTATTGAACTCAATTCTGTCTTGCTCAGCAAAGCTCCTTTACCTACTGAGTTGTTTTACCAGCCCTTAATTCCCTGTCTCCCATCTCTACGGCTGAACCATCATTTTCGAGATAGGGATTTATATAATCCACGCTGGTCTCAAACTCACTATGTAATTGAGTCTGACCTTAAATTTCTCATCGTGTTTTGACTTCTCAAATGTTGGGATTACAGGTGTCCACCACCATGCCTGACTGTTTTAATTTCTTAGCTCTTAGAGAAGGAACAGTAATGATTTTATACCCATGAATCATAAAGGATATTTATTTATCTTCCTATTTATCTATTTCTTTATTTTTCAAGGCAAGGTTTCTCTGTGTATTCCTAGCTGACCTGGAACTCTGTCTAGACTAAATTGGCCTTGAACTCAGAGATCCATCTGCCTCTGTCTCCCCGTGCTGGGATTAAAGGTGTGTGCCACCACCACCACCATGGGACAGAGTAGAATATTTACTCATAAATTTTTAGTAAACCTTTTGGTTTGCTATGTGACTTAAAATATTTGCTTTACCTTATTTTATTAACCTTAGGGGAAGAAAAGTTTTAGTGTAGATTTGCTTGCTGGGAAGATAGTCTACACCTAAGGTTTTCAAGAGAAATGTTCAATATTTCCTATTATAATGTGAGCAGGATTGATGATGTGATTTTTTTTAGATTTATTTCCTGTATGAATGTTTTACCTGCATGTGCATACAGTAAGGTGCCTCAGGTCCTCAGATGTCAGAAGAGAGTGTCGGACCCTCTAGACCAGGACTTGGAGGTGGCTGTGAGCCTCCCTATAGTGGATAGGGGCTAAATCTGGTCCTTTACAAGAGCCGCAAGTGCTCTGGACCTCTGAGCCAATTCTCCAGACCCAAGTGTGTGTTTGTTTTTGAGGCAGGGTGTCTCTGTGAAGCCCTGGCTGTCCTGGAACTCACTTTGTGGACCAGGCTGGTCTCAAACTCAATAGAGATCCGCCTGCCTCTGCCTCCCCTGTGCTGGGATTAAAGGCGTGCACCACCACTGCCGGCGAGTGTGTTTTTCTTGTATGTGTGTAAGTGCACATGGCCCACGTGTATGGAATGCCTGTGGAAGCCAGGGAGGGTGTTAGATCTGCTGGAACAAGAGTTATAGACGGTTAAAGCCGGATGAGTGCTGGGACCCAAACCTGACTGATCCTTTCTCTACTAAAGAAGCAAGCTACCTCCAGCAGCAAATAATTTTTTTTTTTTGTAGGAGGGTTGGGGTAGAATTTATATGAGAACATTTTAGGGATTTTATGAAGCTTGATATATTTTTTTTGTGGGGCGTACAACTTTGTGGGGCAAGTCATCAAATCAAATTAAACCTTTCACCAGTTTCTTCTCAGAATTAAACTCTAATAGATTTGTAACTCCACCCTGTTTTTGAATGATGTGCTTTATGTAATTATTGTCATAGCACTTAACTTTAATATGTATCATCATGCTTAATAGAGTTTTTTGGAGTACTCAGCGTGAGAGCTACTTAGTAAATTCCAAATAAATGTACCTTTCCTTAGTACAAGTAATCCTGTGGGGCAGATATTCACTTGCTTTTTATAAAGACAGAAGTAATTGTCTTTAGCTAGTCAGTAGCAAAGCAAGGTGGTGGGTGTCTTCAGGGCAAAGTGCAGCAAGGAGACCGTGCGCTTCTGCTTTATGGGAAGCTGGGGAAGGTCTGGAAGACTGTTCCACTCTGCTGCCTCTTGTCACCTCTAGAGCCTAAGAAGGTCTGCTCTCAGCTCAGGTGCTTCTTTGTCTCCTCATGGCTTTCTACAGCGCTCCACACCTTCCTGAAAGTCAGGCCGTAGGAAGTAAGAGCTGGCTCCGCAAAAACTTAGGATTTGCTTTCATTAGAATGTACGTCAAAGTATCATCCCCTCCTGTGCCTGGTGCTCCATTCTTCAGAACTCTGCAACCTGACCTTTTTCCCACCGTTCAGACCCTCCACTTGGTTCCTTTCACTGGGTCTCACCTCCTGAGCCAGGTCATTACTTAGAGGTTTAGTTCAGATACAGCTGGCTTTCCCACAGAGAATGAAAGTCAAAACCCCTGTTTGGTTTCCTTTCCCTAAAATGTAAACTCACAGCATGTGGTCACTCCGCTGTGATTTGCGCACATCACCTTGCAGCTTCAGTGCAGTTCCCTCAGTTTCCCACATCTGGGGAGACCAAGCTGTCTCCCCTCTTACTCTCTCCCTTCACACAGAGGAGCACTGAGTATCTATCTGCTAAGAGCGTGGACTACCTTGTTTGAAGAGGTTTGCGGATGGAAGCTCCAAGATGAGGACCCTCAATCAATAGTAACAACATGTCTTGGGAACTGGCTAGAAATATAAATTCTCAAGTTCTAAGCTTTGTGAAGCTGGAACTCTCTGGCGCTTCCCAACAGTAAGTGTTTTTAACTAATTTGCCAGGTGCACTCTGTGCATACCTCGAGTTGCTTCTGTTCAAATGCAGGCATTCAAATCCGATTTCCTACTGAGAAATGAAAACTTGGGGGCGGGGGATATATTTAGAAGAAAATTGTATAATAAGGGAAAAGGCATTTAGCTAGTCAGGAGTGAGTTCTATCCTGCTATATTTAAGGATATATTTAACTGCGAGCCTGCATCACTCCATCTTCCATGTGGGGTCTGTTACCCCATTCTTCTACTGAGTGAGCTCAAGATAATACGATGTCTAGGCTCTGAGGATGACTCGGTCAGGCACTGCTTTAACTCTATGTTCCTAACACATAGCCTATTAAATTTAGTCTCAGGAACAACTTGGAAAGATGGTAGGGTAGAACCTGGCCACAACCCTGCCCTGATTGATGTCTGAAGATCTGGGCTTAGCTCCTTCTTAAAGCTTCCAGGGTTTACTTTACCAGGGTGGTGTGGACAGCAAGTGCCACCCTCTTTCAGGTTTCCCTAGAAATGTGCAGGTGCTATTAAGAGCACAAAGTTTGCCATTGTTTTCACTCCTGTCCCGAAAAAAACAACAAAAAAAGTGCAAACAGACTGTGAGAATTCCAGCGCTGGCTGGAGAGATGGCTCTGTGATTAAGATGGACCCTGGTTCAGTCCCCAGCACCCACAGGGCAGCTCGCCGCGACTCTCTGTAACTCCAGTTCCAAGGGATCTGATGCCAGTGCACATAACATAAAAAAGAGTTAAATAAGTTATTTTTTTAAAAAAAATTTCAGTGTTCTTCTTCTGACTCCAGGGTTGTTAAGGTTTTAGCTTTCTGTGCTGGAAAATGATGTAGATCACAGCTTTCCCTTTGCTGCCGGAAGTCCGTCATGCTGGAATTCCACTGTATCAACCCAGACAGGTGTAAGAAGCCAGCAGTTCTCAGAGTTTGCTGCTGTTCTTCTTCCATGACTACTTCATAATTGACTCTGAGGTCCAGCCATAAAAAAAATAAAAAAATAAAAAGTTGTGAAAACGAATAAGTGCATTCTAAATAAGCATGTTTCTAATCTTTGCCAGATCAGTTTAATTAAAAAATTTTGCAGTTCTCAACCATTTAATAAGCGCACAGAACTTGCCACTTGAAGCTTACTAGTAGGTCAGGCTGGGGCACTTGAAGTAGAAGCAAGAAGAATCCTAGTCAGGAAAAAAAGTAAAATAAAGCCGACTTTAAAATGTAGCACTTGTTTTCTGGTTTCTTATTGTGAACACGTTTACTGGTGACCTGCTTTTCTCTGAGCTTTGGTCTTCTGGTTGGAAAATGTGTGGGTAAAGGCGCAGCCTGAGCTGACCAACAGATCTGTGCTCTAGGTCCTAGAGTGCCCAGTGAGAAGGAGAGAGACGGGGGCACGGGGGGGGGGTGTTCAGCCCCCGCATCCCATTGGGGTTTGTTTGTCTTAAATATAAAGGTAGTTTCAGTCCTTGTTTTGAAAAGTCAATCCTAAGAGGAGGCAGGCAGCCAGTCAACATTGCATTTTTTTGGGATGCCGCATCTAGAAACTGTGCAGCTTCTTTGAAGTTTGGAAACTGAAGCTCTTGGAACCTTGGAGAACCTTGCTGTGGGACTCTGTAAATGATTTTCAATTGTTAGAAATGCAGCCGCTCAGGCCCACCCCAGACCTGCCTGCTCGGAACCTCTTAACAAGATCCTCAGGAGGTTTTTAATGCAGTTTCAAGCTTCTGATGAAGCAGTCTTGGAAATGGTCCTCCCGGATTGGAGGGTGATAAAGCCCTGGAAAGGGCATGACCTCCGAGTTTGAAGTTTGTTTTCTCACATATAGTTAATGTTGTACACAGTTTTGTTTCTTTAGCTATATTGTTTAACTAACTACAAAAGTGCTCTGACCAAATGTATACTGGTTAAAGTTTAATATTTCTTTAGGAGATTAAAGGATTTTTATAAACTTAATTTTTATTTATTTATTTTGAGGTAGCTGGCTTGGTAGAACTCACTTTGTAGGCCAGGCTGGCCTCAAACTTAAAAAGATCTGCCTGCCTGCCTCTGTCACCTAAATGCTGGGATTTAAGACATGCTTGACCACACAAGGACAAAATAAAGGATTGAAAAAAAGATTGGCTAGCTCTTAGCTTTGTAAGTCATAGCAGAGTTTGACTGGGATTTTTAAGCTTTTTAATTCTGAAGTTAGAGAAATTGGTGAGGTTTTAAAAAAAACTTACCCCTTGGTATTAGTGAAGAATTTCAGAATTATTCTGGGGTTGGAGAATGACTCAGCAGTTGAAAGTACTGGTTGCTCTTTCAGAGGACCTGAGTTCAGTTCCCAGCTCCCACATGGTGGCCCTCAACCATCTAACTTCAGTTTAGGGGAATATGATACCCACTTATGTATGAGCTCCTCGGGTACTAGGCACGCATCTGCTACACATACATAGATGTAGGCAAAACATTTATACACATAATATGAAAGATAAGTAAAAAAAATTATTCTGGGCCAGAATTGTCTAAATTCTTTCAAAATTTTTATATGATGTGCAATGAAATGGACTCAAGACATAACTGCTTCTTAAAGATTTGTCGTTATGTGTGTGACTGTTTTGCTTGCATGCATGTATGTGTGCCATATGTGTGCCTGTTGGAGCCCTTGGAACTATGGGTGGTTGTCAGCCACCATGTGGGTGCTGGCAATTGAACCTGGGTACTCTGCCAGACCCACAAGTTTTTTTTTATTGTTGTTTTGGTTTTCTTTCATTATTTTTATTTTATGTGCTTTGGTGTTTTGCCTGCTTGTAGGTCTGTGAGGGTGTAAGATCTTGGAGTTACAGACAGTTGTTAGCTGCCATGTGGGTGCTGAGAATTTGAACTCAGGTCCTGAAAGAGCAGTCAGTGCTCTTAGTGTGAGCCGTCTCTCCAACTCTAGACTGTTTTTTTAATTACTCAGAAATATTTCTTGTGTTGAACAGTGATTCTTGTTTGCACCCTATCCTTGTATAGTGATTTTGTATTTATTTAATGTTACAGTTGGTTAAACTATGTACAGTTTTCTTGCATACCAGACTTACCTAGTGGTACCTTCAGGTTTTGTTGTTAGTGTATTTGAAATATATTAAGTATATATTTTATTTGTTAGGTGCTTGTTTTTTTTTTTTAGAAAGGGGCTGGAAGAGTTAAGTTACTCAAAGTGTTGACTGACACCTCTCCAGACCCTCCCTAATGGGAGGGCATAGGCAGAAGCAACAGCCATTAGGAAGTGACTAAGTGACTCAGGTGATGGTTCTGTGTGTGTGTGTGTGTGTGTGTGCACGTGTACGCTGCACTATGCATATGGAGGTCATAAGACAACTTACAGAGTGAGTTATTCGTTATTCTCCTCTCCTGTATAAGGGAATTGAAATCCAGCGGTTATGCTTGTGGCAGGTGCTGAGCGATCTGACCAGCCCAGCTGATGGTTTTCAAAAGCAGTATTGAGGGTGATTAACGGACAGAGTTAAACTTCTCGTCGCTCCTTTGTGTTCTCCTAGCATGTCTTACATAAACTTTAGCAGTATTACTATATTCTCAAAATTAATGAAAGTGAAAGAATAATTACGTGAAATCTGAAAGTGCAGCAAATTTAACTTTCCATAGTGTTATATCACATGCACATTGTAATCAAATTAATGTAGTATGTCTTTTTTACATTTTAGTTCACATTCTATCTTAAGCTTTTCACACGATTATTTCTGTGAATCCTGGCGGATATTTTCAGCTTGTCTTTGTAACCCTGAGTGTGAACTGCACTTCCCAGTGTCTGAGTGTGTCCTTAGGTAGGATAGGAATAAGATGCATGCTGTACTAATGAGATTGCTGTAAGAATCAGATGAGCTTCTGTGCAGAAACTGATGGTTGTGTGGTCCTTGATGTAAGTGCTCAGGACAGGTGCTCGCTAAATGATCAAGGAGGACTGGCAGCTGGTGCCTCGACTTCTGGCCCCACCCCCCACCCCACCCCACCCCTGCAACCCCTCTGGGTGTGGCTTCCTTCAGTGTGTTAGGAGGGTGTTCAGCTTGCCTGGAAATGGCACTCAACTGAAACATGCTCTTTCTTTTTTTAGAAAGAACATAAGGCTGATGAGCCTCTTGGGCCAGTTGCTTCTGATGTAGATTGAAGGTCATCATGGTGATTCCTCCCAAGTTCATAAAAAGCACCGGAAGCGGCTATTGCCAGAGCCAGGGAGCATGCAGTCCCAGCTCTCAGTCTCTTTGCGAGAGGTCGCTCGTGTGTCCAAACTGATGCTGTTGTCCTTCCACAGAGACGCTGCCGTTCCTTCGCAGGACGTTAGCCTCTCTTCTAGCTGTGCAGGAGCATGGAGGAAGAGGCTGGTCTGTATTTGGTCTCACAAAAGCCTTGTGCAAGATCTGGCCTTACTGTCACTTCGTAATGTGAAATGATTCAAGTGGAAAGTGAGTTTGAGGAGCGCGGACCAAGGCTCACAGTTCCTGAAGTATGTGAGGAAACCATGAGCAGTCTAAAGGCTCTGCTATTCTCTGATGGAAAGTGCACAGAATTTGTCTTTATTTGAGGTCATTTACAAATTTTGTAGCTAGATACTGTTCAAACAAAAACCATTTTCAAGGATGTTATGTGTATTTAACCTGAAATCCTTGTACAAACTGTAGACAGTTGGAGTTACAGCCAAGATGGTAGATGACCAAACAATCTGTTAAAAGAAATATGGCATCACCATTTTAAAAATTAGTTTTCTCTTTTAAGGAAGGGTAACTGGAAGACAGTGGTTCTCAACCTTCCTTGTGCCACGACCCTTTAATATATGTTCCTCATGTTGTGGTGACCCCCAACTATAAAATTATTTTTGTTGTTACTGTTATTAATCATAATGTAAATATCTGATATGCAGGCTCTCTGAGAAGCGACTCCTGTGAAAGGGTTGTTCAGAGGGCTCTCGATCCACAGGTTACTTCATTTTTTGTTTATATCTAGTTTAATGCATAGTCTGTTGTATTGGTAGGTTCCAGTGAGTCACTTAGGTCACTAGCTTCTGTGTGTAATATCTGAGATGTGAATATAATGTGTTTCTTGTGATCTGTTTTGAGGGAGATACTTATCCTGATAAATTCAGTCTTGAATGATAGCGAAGAGATTCTCTATTATCTGCAAAGAATTGCTGTGCAGGTATGTTCCCATCTGTGCACTCTGCTGGTCTCTGGGGAGCCGTGAGAGGAGTACAGGTCAGAACCTGGACTCGGTGGGCATGCTGGGATGACTACACAGGGCTTTGTGTCTTCAGAAGCAGGAGGAGGCTAGAAAGCACGAGCAAATGGTGGATTCACTAAAGCTAGTGTTCAGTCCTGGTGACTTCACTTACTCTCATTTTTCTCATCTGGAAAGAATAGCCCTTGGGATGCTTGTGGAGATGCAACTGAATGTATTGCAACTTTACCCTGGTCCTACCTGAGCACTGAACATTCCACATATAGGAGCTCTCCCTTAATTCTAGGGATATTGGCTCTTTTGTTTAGATAAAGATTTGTGAACTCCCTGGAGACAGTGAGGGAGAGAGAGAGAGAGAGAGAGAGAGAGAGAGAGAGAGAGAGAGAGAGAGAGAGACTCTTTCTTACTAGGAGCACAGCAAAGCTATTTCATCTCTATATTCCTTTCTTGTCCTTGGCATGTGTTTCATGAATAAAGAAGGTGTTTTAGAGTTTCTGTTGCTGTGATATAACTCCATGACCAAAAGCATTTTGGTGGAGAAACAAAACAGGGTTTATTTCAGCTTACAGTTCCACATCAGTCCCTATCAAGGAAGTCAGGGCAGGAACCCAGGGGCAGGAATTGAAACAAGCCAGGGAAGTAAGTGCTACTTTCCTGGTTTGCTTCCCCATGGCTTGCTCATTCTGCTTCTTACAGCATTCAGGACCACCAGATCAGGAGTGGCAATTCCTACAAGGCCAATTCTGGTGGGGATGTTCTCAATTGAGTTTCTCTCTTCCCAAATGACTTGGGCTTGTGATAATTCAACATAAAAGTAGCCAGCACAATGAGATGCAGAGTAATGCATAGGAAGTTCTTTTTAAGATAAGCTGGTTTTGCTACTGGTTGCCTCACCTTCCCTGAGAAGACAGCTGGCACCAACAACTGTTTCAGAACTGTTGAATGAAAGAATGAGTCATTGAGGATAATGATTTTGTCTATGATGTAATCAAAGGATAGCTTTAGGAAGGTCTGGGCTAAGCTTATTTGCTGTTTTAATTAAACGAAAGCTAATATGATCCCAGTGAATCCTTGCCCTTAGAGATCTGTTTAGGTACTGCCTGTGAATATATTCTTAAGAACTACTGTGGAATTTTCTTATGTTGCTGTGTTGAAAATCCCTAAGAACCAATGCAAAAGTTTGGATATGTAGAAATAGTTGGCTAGAGTAGGCGTTAGGTGTCTCCCGTGGACTCTTTCCTTTCTTGAGTGTAATGGTTAAAAAGTTTATAATCTAGGAGCTGGAGAGACGGCTCAGCAGCTAAGAGCACTGACCCCAGTTCAAGTCCCAGCACCCAGATGGCAGCTCACAACTGTCTGTAACTCCAGTTTCTGGGGATCTGACACCCTCACACCATTGCATATAGGATAAAGTTATTTTTAAGAAGTTTGTAATCTAGCTTCATGGCAACAAGTGTTCAACACAATGTACCCTGTGAAACTAAATCCATTTTCCTGGGTGTGGTAGCCTTTCATATTTGTGTGTTGTGTTACTGTAAAGCAAACCCAGCTTTTTACACTGCATTTGTGCCTTTGCTCCAGCGCCTGCAGGCAGCATGAGTAATACTTGTATAGAAGCCAGGCAGGTGACTCACACTGATCAAACCAAGGCAAGGCCTCAGAAATGCAAATAGCACACTCACCTTGTTTCAAATGATTTTGTCCCTGAACTGTTCTCTAGCCCTTGGTGTTTCCTGTCCCTACTATTTTTCCTTCTGCAAATAGATGTTTTCAGAAGTATATTGTTTTTCATTTGAAACACAGAAAACCATTTTTAAAAGCCATTTATCAGTGGACCAGACTATAGCTTATTTGACTAGGGCTTCTTAGTCAAAGAACCATGCAAATACTGTAGTTTTTATTGACATGGTAAATTCATTCAACTTTTCTTGGGAAGGTGGGGTAAAATTGAGTATCGGAGTCTAGAGTTCTAGTCTTCTGTGCTTTAAGTCCCAGTGGAATAGAGGCTCAAGGAGCTAGTGTGAGCCTCATTTAGACCTTACACATACACACCCCAATCCCATGGGGACCCTTTTCACCTTCTGTTAGTACCACGCCTGTCTTCCCTTGTTTTCCTGTGAGCTCCTGAATTAAGTTATTGATCCAAACCCTTTATGATAAGGAGCAGCCCTTACCTCTGCTCAGGGTTTGAGTGATCTTACATTTCTTCTCTTATAGTAGGAATGTGCAGTCTAACTTGTCTAGATTTCTTGCATTAAAAAGAAAACAAAAGTACTCTTGGACTGGAAACCCTAGTCATTAGATATATGATTTTTTTTGTCATAATTCAACCTGTGATTTAACATTCTGCTTATAGAAGGACTTGTATCTACAGCTGTACTAAGCAGCTGGGCTCTCAGGGATGCAGTTTCCACCTTCAAGAGAGACTCGCCAACAAGCCAAGAACAAGATAGGAGTTTTGTTGAGGATTAGAATAGATGCCCACACAGTAGGGAGGTGGGCTTTACACTTGCAGCGTGGAGAACACATCACCAGGTTGCTGTGGGAATCAGTTCTATCCTTTTGTGTGAGCCCTCTGTAAAAAAGACACACAATTAAATACAAGAAATGTTTATGTGGGAAGAAGAATGCCAAGTCTGTTTCTACGCTTGCTCAGTCGCTCGGGCTCCTGCTGATGAAAAAGGCAGTAGCGAACATTTGCCAAGTGCTTTATGCACCAGACACATTCAATGCTCGTATTTATTTATCTTGGTTTCTTGAGACAGGTATTGCTTTGCTGCCTAAGGTAGTCTGGAACTCATGGTCCTTCTGCCTCAGCCTCCCAGTGCCATCACATCTGGCTTCCTTGTAACTTTTCGTATGCATTCTACTTTCACTTTGGCTCTGAAGAGTTCTAGAGATAGGAACAGAAATGATGTGTTTACATACGAGGAAGCTCAGCTTGGAGGGACACAGTAACTTACCCACTGTCATGCAACTGCTAGTGGTAGAACTGGCACTGACACCTGGCCGTAGTAGCTTTAAACCATCACTCCACACACTCCTTCCTGAGATACTTATCTTCTTTAGAGGCCTGGGCGTGGCTGGGTGTGGCCGCCATTTGACTCTCTAGCAGCAGTTCCTGCAGTTCTCTCTCTCTCTCTCTCTGTGTGTCTCTGTCTCTCTGTGTGTGTGTGTTTCTCTTCCCCCTTCCGCCCCCACCGCCCTCCCCGTCTCTATCAACTAGGCTGGCATCAAACTCATTGAGTGGTAGTATAAGATGCGGTTTCCTTCCTTCCTCTGGAGGTCAGCTCTTCTGGTCCAGGGTCAAAAAGCCACCAGTTGTTGTCAGGCTGCTGCTTAAGTTACCCACCGCGTGCACTAAGGGGGTCATGCTCACTGGTCCCGTGGTGAACCGGCGCTACTATGAGAAGCATGACTCGTGCCGTCTGGTTGGAACTGGAAGCCATGCCCTTGCCACCACATTGTACATGAGTTACTGATACCTGTGCTTTCAAAGTTAGACCACAAGCTGCTGCTTCTTCATTGAATGAGCGTTTAAGAAAAGGGCGTGGGGTGCTTTCCAACACAAGCTGAGTGTAAAGCAGGCACCCCTCCCCCCACGCACACTCGGACTAGTTACCCTGTGAGGTAGGTGGTATCATGTCTGTCCTGTGGGTTGGGAAACCTGAGACTTGTAAGGTGAAATGTCTCTAGAGAAAAGAAATACCTGGCAAGGAATAAACAAGTAGGGAACTGGCAGTCAGCGAGTCTATAGCAAGATAAAGCTGTTTTTAACATTTCTTTGAACTTAGCGTCTATTTTTCCTTGGTGTGTGTGCATGTGTAAATGTTCATTATACGCCTGCACACATGTGTATACATAGGTGTGCATGTAGAGGATAGAAGCCATTCCTCAAGAGTCTATTATGTGGTGTTTTAAAAATTTTGTTGCTTTTTCCCTGACATGGGGTCTTGTTATTTTCCTGCCTCGGTGTCTCAAGTGCTAGGATAACAGGCCTGAGTCACCCTAACCAGCTCAGGTTTTCATTGAGACAGGCTCTTTATCTGTAGCCCTGGCTGTCCTGGAACTAACTCTGTAGACCAGGCTGGCCTCGAGCTCACAGACCCACCACCTTGCTTCCCAAGTGCTGGGTTTAAAGCAATGCACCACTATACCCGACTTAGTTTGTTTTTTGAGAGAGAGTCTCACTGGCTAGGTGCTGATTAATTAGCCTGGGTTGGCTGGTAAGCAACCACCAAAGATCTGTGTAGCACGAATAATAAAAACCCGGAGACTGATATTGGGGTTCAACCCAAAAACCAGAAAAGCAAAGCAGCTAAGCCACTAGAGAAGTCTTACCGCTACCAAGGCTGGGTGACTGCAGACTAAACCTATCTAATCCCCCAACCCCCCAACACCGCCCCCCCCCAGTGTTGGGATCACAAGCACACACTACCTGAGTCCTTGGTTTACTTGCTTTGTTGTTTTTAACATGGGGTCTAGGGATTGAATGGGTCCAAGCTTTCAAAGAAAGTGGTTTATTGACTGAGCTGTCTTCCCAGGCCCTGTTTTCACAAAGTTGTTGTTGCTGATGACTAAATCCTTCCATAAAAACAGTGCAGTCAGCTAATTTGCTTATCACTGACATTGTAAGAGCAAGACATAATGTGTCTACATACCTTGAAGGGCATCGCTGACATTCTCACCATGTGAATAGTCTTCGTGGAGGCAAGTAAAGTACTTGGAGGACGGAGTATGCAGCCGGCCTCATTTTAGGTGAGGCCGAGATTTTGTGAGTTAGGATCCTTCCGAACATGCTGTAGACAGTGTGAGGGCTTTGGGTTTGAGCCGCTGGGTGAAATATCTGCAATGACTCAGTGGCAGCCAGACTGCTCCGTTTCAGGGTGTATCTTGTTCAGGGACTCATTTGCATCAGTCTGCAATCCTCTGAACCAAAGGAGAGGGAAAATTTGTTTGCGTATATTAAGGAGGCTGTGTTCCAACAGAGAACCTTGTTTTTCTTGCTTGCTTCTAAGATAGAAATTAGCCTGTAGTATGAGACAAACGTGTGGGTGAATGCTGGGGCATAGTGCCCACATTCAGCATGGTTACTTATGGTGGCAGAGTTAGAATAAGTCTCTGCTTTCCCACTGTCTCCCGGACCTTCCTTTTCCTGACGCTGCCTGGGCTCGGCTTGAGGAAAGCTAGAATGTAGATGTTGGGCTATAGGGAGGCCCTGGAAGAAGGCTATAGGCCCTACTTTGTTCTTCGTAGTTGTGATTTCTGAAACATACTTGAAACCTTACTGATAAAGCTTCCTAGCCCCATTGTGGACAGACTCTTGGAACGGCATGATGTACAAGTAGAGAGAAGATAGCCTGATGAACAGGCATGTTACAGGTGTACATGTACAGGAAACATGGGTGTATAAAGGCTGATTAATTAGCCTGGGTTGGCTGGTAAGCAACCACCAAAGATCTGTGTAGCACGAATAATAAAAACCCGGAGACTGATATTGGGGTTCAACCCAAAAACCAGAAAAGCAAAGCAGCTAAGCCACTAGAGAAGTCTTACCGACTTCTGAAATTACATTCTAAAAGAGTAGAAACAGCAGATGTTTCAAGACGTGCAAGCTCTATCGCCTCCTGGGTTATGGGGTCTAAAAGAGTAATTTTGGAAGAATTGTCAAAAACATGATAGGCTTATGTCTTATGAGCAGAGGGAGTCACAAAACCGTAATGTAGTGGGGGAGTTTACCTAGGATGTGATAGATGTTTTTCCCCATTTCAATTATTTATGCTTATTATTTGTGATTTTTGCCTCCATTTTGCTAGCCGACTGTAAGTTAATGCTGGCACCAGGCCAGAGAATCTGCTGCTCAGCAGCCAGTGTTGGCAAAGTGGCAGTAGACAAGTAGACCACATTCCCTTGTGGTTAGCAAGGGCTATACAGCTTCTATACACCTGTAAAACCTTTTGTAAATAAATGCACAGCTATACCTTGGGCACTTGGGTTCATTGGAATGCTCCCCAAGATTCTGAGAGAGGCTCACTACTATACGAAGAAAACAACTGAAAAAGAAAGAGCTACGCACCCCCAGAACAACACAGCAACCCGAATCTAAACAGCTTCACAAAGGCCCGGGAAAGAAAATGGGAAAAAGGTACACTGGGACAGGAGCGCAGCCAGAGAGCCTTAGCTCAGTCCAGTGCCCAGCACATGGAGTTTTCCCGAAGCAGCCAAACCAGACTTGCAGATACTCACCTTGTACAGGTACAGTTCTGAAGTTCTGCAGCCTTGATTCCTGTGTTCCTTACCGAATCGCAGGGAGAGATTGTCTCCATCATGAAGAGAAACAGCCAGGCTCAAAGGCATGCTGGCCAGAAATGCTCCCCTAGTAAAGTGTAGTCAGAATTCCAGCCAGACAGTCTGCTTCCAGACTTTGTTTTTTGTTTGTTTTTGTTTTTCGAGAAGGATCTCTCTGAGGCTGTCCTTGAACTCACTCTGTAGACCAGGCTGGCCTCGAACTCACAGAGATCCGCCTGCCTCTGCCTCCTGAGTGCTGGGATTAAAGACGTGTGCCACCACTACCCCTAGTTGTTGAATTTTCTTGACTTGTATATACATTTTTACCTGCTCTGCCCGTAAATTTTAGGCCCAGCTGGGCACCTTGTTGTCTGATGCCCACATGTGAGTAAAGTATGGAATCCCTGTTTTGAGTTTGGCTGCCTCCTAATATAAGTAAAGATTTCCAGCTGTCATATACATTTTTCAGGCCACCTTTTGAATTTCTCCAATCATGTAAAAAGTGTTTTAGAGGGTTTATTTGATCCATGGTTGTTAGTCATGGCACCAGAGAAGCAAGCTTTTTATTTATATTTATGATGTAACTTGATTTGAGGCAGTTTCTCCTGGTAGTGACTTTGTGTGTGTATATGATAATTATACTCAATCCAGGATCACCAGATTCATCATAAAATTGATGGGCCCTGTCCTTTGGCTTCATTGTCTTAGAGGAGCTGCGGCTCTTTTCTTGGGAAGATCTGAAAGACAGTGTCACTACTAATGCTCTTTTCCCCAAGAACTGTCTTTGGAGAAACCCTTCTGTGTGAGCATGTGTATTCTGTATCTTTTGTTCTCCCATAAGCATAAAACTGGTTGTGAATTTCTATGGGTCATGGGATCTTACCTTTGCTTTAAGCGCAGTGTATTTGAAATGTAGAAGGAGCTATACCAGGTGCATGGTCAAAGTGAGTTGGAACAATTCACATTTGTCTCGAGGTCTGGGTAGGTGTGTCATTCAAAGGAAGAAATGGTGTATTGGGCCATATCCTGCCATTTTCTTCAGATGGATTTTTTGCCTGTGACCCCTAGTTGGGCCTGAGTAAACTCTGTAACCTTGTCCTAGGGAGACTCCTGTACCCAAGGAGCCAGGCGTCCTTCTATAGTACCTTTAGCACGTTTAGCAGCCTAACGTGTTCACTTAGCTAAAGTCCGTGACTGCATGAGGAACATCACAGGAAAGCAGCATTACTTCTCAGTCCTGCTTTTGAGTTGGGCGAAGGTGCTTCTGAAAAGTCCTTTTGTTAGTGTTTTACATAAGGTAAGTCTGGAAGAATCAATCCCTGAGAATTTGGGGACTGGTTTTAGCTCGTGCTTCTAGGTTGAAATGGTCTGTTGCTTTTCAGAAAGTGCAGTGTGACTAGTCAGAGTAAATAGCCTGGAGCAGTCAGCTATACTGACCTTGGAACCTCTGCCCCACACACCTTTCTCCTTCAGGGCAGAAGCAACTCTGAGAACTGCTCTTTTGTTAGGACCAGGTGGCGGGCCTTTGTTGTGTGGATAATTAACCTCCTTCATTTATTTACTCGTTGAAGGTAAGGCCAGAGGTGAAGGGCTTCTGGGCCGCTTCTGTCAGCCTGGGGCCCCCTGGCAAAGGAATAGATACCAAGAGAATTCTAGCCTCCACTGTGGCTACCGTCTGTTATAAGTGATGTCTGGGGCTGTCATAAGTGATGTCTGGGGCGCTGTTTCTTTGGAGAAAAATCAGGGTGCCTTTGTTTTGTAAGGTTTCTTTTCTTGCTGGCATGTCAAGTGGTAGAGATTAAAGGTGGAACTAACTACGTGTAGCACCAAACAGTATTTGAAACTTGGAACAAACCAGCAATATGTAGAGGCTTCTTGCCCACGTTGGCAGGTCCCTTTCAGTTGTATGTTCCACCTGACATGAGGAGCACACTGATCCTCATGACTGGGGATTTGAGAAGATCAGTGGTGTTGCAGAGCTGCTTATTTGTGTGTGCGGAAAGGTACGTGCGAATGTGTGTAATAGCTTTTTAATCCTATATTCTCACCTTTCCTCCCTCACGTTTCCCTTCCTCCTGTGTGTGCATGTGTGCTTTTGTGTGCGTGCGTGCTTTTATGTGTGTGTGTGTGTGTGTGTGTGCGCGCACGCGCGCGCGTGCGTGTGTGTTATGATTGAACATGCCAAGCAAGAATTCTACCACTAAGGCACGCACTTTGAAGCACGGTCAGGACTTGAACTTGGTATTTCTTTCACTCAGCCTCCTCAGCAGATTCAAGCAGGCGCCACTGCTCCAGCTTTATCCGCTGTCGGGTTTGTTGTTGTTTGTTTGTTATCAGAATGGAAATTTACTAGTCATAACTGCTTGTCTTCCTCCTTAGCCCCGCAATCTTGTTAGTGCTGTGGAGAGAGACTGGCTTCATAGAGGTTTATTTGACGCTGTGGGCTGTCCTGCTTGTTCAGACATCTTTTGTTGCTGCTTTCCAGGGAGTCTTGGCTGGAACTGTGTGGCCTTAGTGCTAATTGATTTCTTCTTCTAGACTGGCAAGCCATCTTGCAGCCAGCTTTCATGCTTTGGTTTTCTTGGTTTGGGGAGTTGTGGTTGTTGCTTGGTGTTTGTATGTGTTTGTCTGGTTTTTAACCTTTAATTTGCCCTGTGACCACTTTGTGGCTTGGGGGCAGCCCATAGTTAAAGAACAACTGTCCCAGTCCCTTTTATTACTGCTTCCTCTTCACAAACTAATTGCCAGTTGCTGTTGGTCTCATTAAACTTCATTAATCCTGAGCATTTGTCCATAGGAACAGTCTTAAGATGAAAAGACACTCAACTAAATGTTTTCGTTGCTGCTGCTAATTACCTCAAGCTATATGTTTTATTAATTAATCACTGCTTGCCTCCAAATCATGTTGAAGAACCTTCCCTGTGTCTTCCCTGAATGCAGATATGCTCCTTTGTGATTTCGTGTTGGGGTGGAGATGGGGTCCCTGAAATGATCAGGGCCAAGAACAGGGTGGCTCTGAGAGACATGTTGAGGGGGAAACCTGCCTGGAAGTTTGGCTCTGTGTAATCGTGACTTGCTCAGAGCCTTCATTCTATATTGATAAGGCTTTTAAGCAGGTACAGTGGTAAATTATTCATGTTTGTTTAAAGTACATGATGGCAGAAAGCTGCAGAACTAGCTCTTTTAAGTCTTTGGTTCCAGGGTTCCAGCGTATGTTTGTGCAACTCGAGACAGGGTTTCTCTGTGTAGCCCTGACTGTCCTGGAGCTCATACTGTGGAACACCCTGGCCTCAAACTCAGATCTGCCTGCCTCTGCCTCCCAAGAGCTGGATCAAAGGCTTGTGCCAGCAAATACATATTTCTTATTCTTGTTGTTTTGAAACAAAGTTTTACTATCATGGGTCTCGGCCCTTTGGCATGTCTGAGTTCTGTGTCAGTGGTCCAGTGTCTTCCACTCAAATGGAAATGGTTTCTAAATATTCAAAATTGGTATGTGCTTGTTTTAAAACAAGAAGTTAGCCAACAATACAGAAATCTGCATATGGAAGGAATTGACTTTGTTTTTCTACTCCTTCAGATAATTATGACTAATAGTTTAGAAACATACTTCTGTGCCTTTACATGCATAACTTACATTTAAACATTCATTGTACAGTGCACTATATGCTTTTAAATATGGTCTATAGATTCCTACATTCAGTAATGTGCAGTCATCTTCCTGGATTTCTAATTTTTAATGTGAACATAGTTTTGTGAATCTGTCGTGTTTTAATTTTACTTAACCTTTGTTGTTTCTAGTCCTTTCTTTTGTTTTTACTGTTGTTAAGTATAAGTATTTTAAAATCTGTATGTATCATCCTATATATCTTTGTTCCTATATAAGTTTTATAGAGTGTAGATTTCTGTACATATTTTATCTTTCTTCCAGCCACATACAAGCGTGCCAGTTGTTCCATGTGTTTGCCACAGTGACAGGATTCATCTTTCAAGTGTAAGGAGTGGGGTTATAGTTTAATTCTCTTGTACTTCCACCTAGTACTGAGAGCGGCATCTCTACTGTCTGTAGAGCATGTTTGAGCCTCCAGCCCCTCCCACACTGATCGTAGGTTATTATCTTTATAGTGGCTGTTGAGGAGAAATGGCTTAGGCAATGTAATGCCACCAAAGAGTAAATTGCTAAAGCAAGAGGTAACTAGCATAGCACTTTCTCTTTACTGGAGCCTGGTTTACCCTGCCCCACCCCACCTCCATACTGGCAGAACTACAAACAGCTAAGTCCCCACACCTTGCAGGAGGTGAAATGAATGGAGTAGCTATGTTGGTGTGAACAGATTTGCATTGATGTTTAATGACAGGCATAAGTGTCCAGAACAAAGAAAACAGAAAAACTTACTTTTTTTTTTCCAGTTCAAAGCTTTATATTTTTTGTCATTAAAAAAAATTAAGTTTGGATAGATCAACAGTTTAAAGGCAGATGCCTACTTGAGGTTTATGCAACATCTTCTATGCAAGTAGGTTTAAGGCTTTGGTTATGTTCTTAGGAATAAAAATTTTATTTGAATTACAGTACCAAACCCACTGACAGAAGCTATTAACTCCCTGCCACCTCACGATACAACAGGTGGTTGATCAGGTTGCTTCCACCCCAGCTCCCCCACCTTTAAATTTAAAGCACGGTGCATACTTGCAGGTCTCCCAACCAGAGCTGTAGTGTTTGGTTGGCTTGGGTGAGGTTGAGGAAAGCCACACGGGAAATGAGGAAAGGGTTTCGTGTTTGATGCTGTGTTGTGATGACATCCGTCTCTAGGCTCTGAAAGTAAAACTAGCTAGTGCTCTGGATTCTTAAGGAATTGAACATCATCGCCACTTAGTTTTTTGGGAAAGAACTCCCTTGATATCTTAAAAAGTGTATTTTATTCATTTATGTATGTGTATAGGCATGGACATATTACAGCAAACTTGTGGAGGTCAAAGAGCAGCTCCCAAGAGTTGGTCTTCTGCTCCCACAGTGTGGATTATGGGTATCAAGCTCAGATTGTTATCTTTGGCAGCAAGTGACTCTACCTGCTGAGCTATCCCACAAGCCTGGGAAAGAACTCAAAATATGTTTAAATGCCCTTTCCAGTATCTCATACTGTTTCCTTGATAATTAGTTACCCATGGTGGTGTGAATGAGAAATGTCCCCCATGGGCTCACATAGTCGAGCACTTGGTACCTGATTGGTGGCTCTAGTTGGCAGGGTGGGGGTAGGGTGGGAGATGGAGGTTGTTATAGAACCTTCAGAAGGTAGAGGCTTGCTGGAGGACGTAGTCACTGAGGATAGGCTTTGAGTTTTTAGTGTGGCTTCTGAAATTCTCTCCGCTTCCTGGGTGTAGTTGAGATGTGATCTCTCTTTCAGCTTCCTCTCCCTCAGAGCCATGAACAAAGATAAACTTTCTTCATAAGTCACTTTTGGTCAGACAACAGAAAAGTAGCCAATACACTCATTGGCTGATTAACCAGATGTAAAGAACAAAATGAGAGGCCTTTATGGCTAACTTGATCATAAACTCTTGGCAGTGGAGTAGTTGGCTAACTGATTACGGAACTGTGAACTGTGAATTGCGTTAGAACTTGTGATTTGATGAATTACTTCCTAAATGAAAAATAATCTGAGAAGTAAAATTCTGACTTGAGACACTGGTATATTTTAAATTAGGTTACGTCAGATGTGTCTCATCATTATTTTACCTTTTATTCTTTAATCTTTTCAGTCATTAGTTATCTGTGAAATCCCAGTGAGGCAGACAGTCCTCCTCCCTTTCCCCAAACACACGAAGTTCCCTAGACAATTGCATTGTGGAGTTTGACATTGAGATTTAGATAGATCAATGTCCTTTCAACCCTGATAGTTTCTACAGGCGGCCATAGCCTCATGGGATTTAGGTGACTAATTTGTAATGTTCCTTGAGACAAAGACCAGTTTTTAAATTTGTTCTGTTCATTTGTTTTTGGTTTCTCCGAGACAGTTTCACTCTATGGTGACCCAAGCTGGGTTCACAGTCAGGATGTATAGCCAAGCTGGCCTTGAACTTGTAATTTTAGGTATGCACTTTCACATCCTGTTGGTGTGGTACTGGGATGCAAACCTGTGACTTCCAATATGATTGGCAAGCACTGTACCAAGTGAGGTACATCACCAGCCCTAGCTATAGAGAATCCTAATTTTACCAATATGTTTGTGTGCCACGTGATATGTTGGTTTAGAGTTTTGATTTGTTTGTTTGTTTGTTTTGTTTTCCGAGACAGGGTTTCTCTTTTGTGGAACCTGCTCTAGAACTCACTCTGCAGACTAGTCTAGCCTCAAACTCACAGAGCTCCTTTTGCCTCTGCCTCTCAAGTGCTGGGATTAAGTCTTGTGCCACCACTACCCAGCTGAGGAATTGGTTCTTAATGTAGGTTCCAGGGATCAAACTCAGACCATCAGACTTGGCAGCAAGTATCCTTACCTGCTGAGCCATCACACAGACCCCTCACTGCTTCTCAGAAAGCATTATTAGAGAAATTATCACAAACAACCGAGCTTCATGTGCTGCTGTCAGGCTACTTTTGTGTTTCACCCTTGCTGTTCCTGCTATAATGGTCGGTAATAGCATTCTGGCATATAACTTAGTGACTAAGGATCTGATGTTGCATGTGTTGAAACTTTGTCCTAGTATTTATGACTGTTACATGTTCCCTTCTGTTCACCTTGAATCAGTCTACTTCACCCTCCTTCCAGGGAGTGCTGGGGAAGGAGAGGTGATGGAACGCGAATGCCCTTCAGAAAGAATGCCACCAGTTAAGAAATCCAGCCTTCAGCATCCAGCTCTTGCTAACTATGTTAATGTGTAGGTGCTACCTTGAGCTCTGACAGGTGGCTTAGACAGAAGCATGGGGAAGGGGCCCTAAGTTCATCTTCTGCCTGTGGGCACTGTTGCAGCAGCAACACTTAGAATGCGCCTCACTCTGGAGCATCAGCCGGCTTAGCAGAGAGCTGTGAAGTGCTACCTGGCATGCTTACACTGATTGTGGTACTATTACAAAAGTGTTCTAAACCTAAAATGAGAGACTTTATTATAAAGGATAATGTGATTACTAAGCTAGGCTTTTGTGAGCCACAAAGGGTGTTTTTGTAGTTATCACCCTCTTTTTTGAACATTGTCTTCAAAATGTAAAGCTGAATATGTCCAGTGGTGCAGATCTGTGATCCCAGCTCCTTAGGAGGCTGCAGCAGGAGGATGCATAAGTTTAAGGCTTGCCTGGGCAGTTAAGTAAGGTTCTTTCTTGAAAAGCAAACGGGAGGGCAGAGTGATGAGAGTGTTTGCCTAGCATATAAGGAGGCCCTGCATCCAGTGTCTTCTGTAGTGGGGGCGGGGCTGGAGGTGGGGGCTCTGGCTCCTCCCAGATAATACAAAAATAGACCATAAACTGAAATTTACTGACATCTATGTCTTTGCCACCTTAAGATTTTCATTTATAATTTGTTCTTTTATATATGTATGTGAATGTGGACGCCAGCGGACAACCTCAGGTGTCAGTTGCTTGGTGCCACCCATCTTGTTTTTTTGAGATAAGATCTTTTATTTGTTCCCAGGACTTACTAATTAAGCTGGGCTGGCTGGCTGGCCTGGCGCTAGGATTACAAGGACATGCCGCCAGACTCAGTTTTGTAAGTGGGAGCTGGGATTGAGCCAGCTTCTCAGCCCTGTACTTCTTCCTTGTCCCTTTCTCCCACTGATCTGAAACTGACTGCAGATGGAGAGCTGTTCCTGTTGCCCTCTGGCTTCAGCAAGCCGACCAGTATCTGTTTTCCTTCAACAGTGTGGGATGTGAGAGAGCTTTGAGGCTCTGTGGGGTTCCAGGAGAAGTGAGTTTTAGCTCAGATGTGTCTTTGCTGGCAGTATATTTCCTGCTGAGTCACCCAAGCATTGTGTCTCAGTTTCCTCCTGTAGTTAGCGGATTATTCTAGACCCTAAGCTAAAGCCAGCGAAGGTCCCAACACTGGTGCACAGGAACATGGGTGGACTCCATTGCCCTCCTTCCCATCTCTCCCTGACAGCGATTCCAGGCGCTTCCCTCTGCTGTGCTGTGTGGAGTTGGAGAATAGTGGATTACTAGGTTCACCATTGCTTTCCTGCGCATGAAGCAATTTTGAAGGGTGCCGTTTCCCATGAATACTTTTCTGAACGTTTCATATGGAGTCCTGTGCCTGTAACTGGAGACCTTTTACCTCTTCCTGGTTTGGGTGCTGTACACTATTGTTAATTCATATCGACTCCTAGATCTCATTTTCAAAAAAGTAATTCCATTTCTTTTCCCTCTTATTTTCAAAGGGAGCTGTGGCCATAACCCCAACTCACACTACAGTCATGGTTTCTTGTAGATTATGTATTCAAGGGGTTCACTTTGAAGTAGGACTGGAGGGGGCATACAGGAGTTTAGTCTGCTTTCTAAACTCACTGCAGGGGTGTATCCTTGCAGAGACTCTGCCATGCCAGAATCCAAGCTGTGCTGTTCAGAAGACAAGCTCTGTACTCTGCGCAGGGCTGTTTGTCCGATGTAGAGTTCAGGTGGCACAGAGTTTGCCGCTGGTTTTATGTTCTGCAGATGTCCATATCTGCTACATGTGCCTTTTTTGATTTGTGATTATACTGGGGATTTATTCTAGGGCCTTAGGGATGCTGAGCAAGTGTGTTGCCTCTGAGATACCCTAGTCCTTGTGTGCATTTGTAAGATATGTTTACGTGTGTTTTGTTCATCAAAGGGGGCTGTTAGGAAAGGTTTTCTAATTCAAGTTCTGTTTATATGCCAGACATGCACTGAAGGCCCAGGGAGGCTTTCAGTCAGTAGATGGATGGGCTTCCTTCCTCTTGTTGTCTCAGACCAGTTGTGTTGCTATCACTCAGACCAGTTGCTTGTTGCTGGTTTCCTGCTGTCTTTGTGCCTGGTGCTCTTTGTTTTTTCAAGCTAAAACATAAATGGGATCTCCTTCCCATCCTAGTATTTCATTAGAACCTCTCTCCTTCCTTAAAAGGTGGGAGAAAATTCAAATCATTGAAGTTTTTAGTCTTAGAACAATTGACCTTGTTTGAATCTTGCTAATTATTTTTTGTTTTATGTGCATGAGTGTTTTGCTTTCATGTATGTATATGTATCATATGCATGCCTGGTGTCCAAGCAGGTCAGAAAAGGGTGTTGGATCCCCTAAAACTAGAGTTACAGATAGTTCTGAGCTGCCATGTGGGTGCTAGGAACCAAACCCTGGTTCTTCTGCAAGAGCAACATGCTTTCTTAACTGCTGAGTCTTCTCTCCAGCCCTCTTTTTTTTATTGATTACATTTAAATTTTTATTTGATGTGCATATATGTACTTACAGGTGACTACGTGGGTGCCAAAGCACATGTGTGGAGGTCATAAGACAACTTGGAGAAACGGATTCTCTCCTACCATATGGGTTCCCGGGGATTGAACTCAGGATATCAGGCTTAGCAGCAGGTTATTTGCTGAGCCATTTTGCTAGCCCTATATTAATTTTTGAATTTTATTATTTTATGTATGTGGGCGTTTTGCCTGAATGTGTGTCTGTACCATGTGTGTGAAGTACCCATAAAGGCTAAAAGAAGGTGTCAGGAATATCCTGAAAGAGGAGTTAAAAGACAGTTGTGAGCCTCCATATGGATGCTAGGCTGGTCTGTTGGAAGAGCAGCCAATGCTCTTAATCACAGAGCCATCTCTCCAGCTACTATGTTAATGCTTTACTATATTAAAATAATGCTGTTATATACTTAGTGTGTTTTGTACCTTTACAGGCATATGTTAACATTTCAAAACAAAACAAAAATTGTCAAACTCTTTAGGTTGGTTTTTTTTAGACTTTATCTGAAAGTAACAAACACAATTATATTTACATTTTAGACATTAGAAAACAATTATAAAAACACTTCAATTGTGAGAGGTCTTTTTTTTTCTCACAATGATAATGTTTAATTGCTTAGAATATGTCTCTGCTTCGAGATTTCTTCCCTCCTTGGTTTCAGAGGGACTACCACTAGTTGCAGAAGTTTGGGTGATGTTTGTTGTGCCAGGTGGCTGGATAGGACTCTAAGCAGGTGAAGAACGGAGCTGTTGTCCTTGAGTGGTTTGCAGACTGGTAGAGAATAGGAGAACACATACTGAAAAAGTAGCAGATAATGAAATTGTGATTGCTGACACCCAGTAGGACTTCTCCTGGTAGGTCATCTTGGCTTGGATCTTAAAAAATGAGAGCAAGGAAAATGTCTTTGTAGTAAAAGCAGCAATACAAGCAAAGGTAATACAAAGAAGGTGCTTGGGTGTGAGCTCAGAGCATGATGAACAAGACCTACTGGGTGGGAACACGGGATGGTGTACCAGAGAAGTCCCTCAAATGAAGTCGGTGCCTTAAGAAAGGCTACCTGGGCTTGTGGGAAGCTGGAATCCGATTTGGACTGTCAGTGCGGTAGGCAAACTTGGAAAAAGCACCGTGGGCCAATGAGCTAAGCAGGAATGCTTAAGATGAATTAGAATGAAGAGAAAGGCTCAGAGCAAGGACTTTTGGGTTGGACTTGAAATTACTCTGCTTTCTTTTGTATAAAGTACAGTGCTAAGGTCATGCTCTTAGAGTCTGATCTTCGCATCTTTGTAGTCTTTTGTCACTTTTTAACTTTTTCTTTTGTTTTCCCAGCTAAACTTACAGTTTACTAAGTGTATGAGACCTTATATTAGACACAAAAGTTCAGCTTCCTTTGAATTTGCAGCTGTGGAATACGTTCTCCAGACCTCGTCACTCCCTCTATTACTTGTTAGCGTCCATTCTTAGAACTCCTTTTACTACTTTGAACCCAAGTCTGCATTTAATTTGGTTGAAGATTATGCCATTCCCATTGCCTATGGCAAGCTGTTATGTTAACACAATTAGGTAAGTATCTGATGGAATGTATTCCAATACGAATCTGATGGGAATGGCAGTAGTACCTGCCTGTAATCCCAGTGATCTGGAGGCTGAGACCACAGGGGTACAACCCAGATATAAACTGTACCGTTTCTCTCCCTACTTTCCCCCCAGAATGTTTGGTGACTTTGCCTCCTTTCCTAACTCTCATTTCTTTCTATAGCCAAAGCTCTCTGGTGAATATGGTTGCCGTATCCCCTGCAGAGAAATGTTGCAGAGAGATGCTGCCTGGTCATTTCTCTAGCAGGACCCTTATGTTCATCAAAGCTGTTGTTGTATCTTATAACTCAGCCAATGCTAAGAAAATGTGCAATTGCTGTTAACACATTTTTCAGGCTGAATAGGTACTGATGCATTACAGTTTTCCAGAACTGTTGAGTCCACTCTTTAAAGAAGAGTAGACTATGGGGACTGGAGAGATGGCTCAGAGGTTAAGAGCACTGGCTGCTCTTCCAGAGGTCCTGAGTTCAATTCCCAGCAACCACATGGTGGCTCACAACCATCTGTAATGAGATCTGGTGCCCTCTTCTGGCCAGCAAGCATATACAGACAGACAGAACACTGTATACATAATAAATAAATAAATCTTTTTAAAAAAATGTTAAAGAAAGAAAATTGGTTTAGATGGCTTCTGAAGGATTGTTCCACTTTAGATTGTATGATCCCACCATCCCTGGTCAATTCCTTAAATGGTTTGAATGGAGAGTGCTTCTCTGCTGGAGAGCGCAGCAGTAACTAATCTAATGAGCAGTTATAATAGTCTGGATACCTCTGTGGGTATTTCCATTCTGTTTGATACTATCAACTTTTAGGTGACTCCTTATGTATTTGTGTGATTGGGTTTGGTAGCAGCCGTACAAGGCCCTTCGGGGGAAACCAAATGCCCACATCATTGACGTACATGGGGATCGCCTGCTTTTCTGCTTTGCAGCTCTTTGTGCAGTGAGTGTGCTTCCTGTCAGTGTGTACACTCTGTTAGACTCAAAAGGGCTTTGCTGTAGGTGGAGAGAAAGATGAGTGAACAAAACCCTAAGTTCAGGCGTTCCTCTATAGCTCGTGTAGTCTGATCACTCTAATTCCAGCTATAATTGATAAAATCTATAATTGAACCTTTAAACTGGAATTTCTCAGTGCTGGCATGATCAGCACTTTGGGCTGTAGAGACTGTGCTGTGTACAGGGTGTTTAGCAGTGTCCCTGGCCTCTGCACCTATCCTTCAGCTGCCACTATAAAACAAAATGACTCTTAGGCATTTCTCTGTGTCCTCCAGGGACCATAGTTAATCAGGTCAGTGTGGCACTTAAAGGGACCTCACTGCAGTTTCCTCATGTTCGTAAGAGTGAAAGTTGGCACTGCTTCCTTCTCCGTCCCCACTGCCTCCTATAGCGTGGCCAGCTACAGCAGCTTGAGCTTGGGAACCCTCTAGTTTGTCTTCCACTGTCTATGCCAAGGGCCTTCAGTTCCTCTGCAGGCATCTGGCCTATCTCCCCTAGCCTCTCTGGGGTGTGGTAGGGGGAGTACAGACATGATGTCATTTGCCTTCCCAGGAAGGGTGGAACAAAGAACTAGGTCTCCAGGGACAGTCCCCTCATCCTCAGCTGGGCCACTGGGTAGATCCTCCCCTCCTTGCTGCTTCACAAGTGCTTGTTCCGCACACACTATTGTAGGATGACACATCAGCTGGCCTGGCTTTGTGTCTCTGCCCTTCCTCAGTCAGGATGTTGTTCCTGTCCAGTCCTTGGGCAGAAAGAATCCTTATGCCTTTTTCAGTGTGGTGGTGGCAGCCTGTGGAGCTGAGTCTCGGATTTTTCTAGTGCTCTTCCTAAGTCTGAAACTGGGGGGAAGACACATATAGGAAGAAGAACAAAACTTCTCATTCCTTTCCCTTTTCTTTCCTTCCCCTTTTGCAGAGTTTCCGAGGCATTCTGCAGCTCTGAGAAGCATGTTTGAGCCCAGCGCTCTTTGCTCCCACCCTTGACTTCTCTGTCTCTTCATGGGGAGTGGGGGGTGGGGTTGAGCTGTAAATCAGGGCTCCTACTTCTGAATCCGAAAGAAGCCACCAGTGTTTCTTTAATGTGGGAGTTGCCCAAAGGGACAATGGGAGGCTGTGGGACATACTGTATTTGTTTATTGAGAAATAGTTTAATCTAAGCAGGTTTTCATGTTGATTTTATTCACTTGATAGATTGGGTTTCTTAGTGACTTTGAACCCCAAACGTTAATAGTCTGGGAAGCCATCAGTTAAGAGCACTGCCTGCTCTTCCAAAGGTCCTGAGTTCAATTCTCAGCAACCACATGGTGGCTCACAACCATCTGTAATGAGATCTGGTGCCCTCTTGAGGAAGAGACCTGGTCAGTCGTCCTCATCAACTTAGACCATGAAACCCAATATGAACAAAATCAACAGAACCACTTTGTATGGGCTGTCCATGCATGCTTCAACATGCATGCTTCAACATTGCCAGAGCATAAATTTCATTCATTTCAAATTCATATCCATCAGGGACCCTGTTAAAGACATTTTCCAGCTTCTTGCAGTATATACAAGAACCTATAATTTTATTTTATTTATTTGTATTTATTTTGTTTTTTCAAGACGGGGGTTTCTCTGTATGGCCTTGATTTTCCTGGGACTCACTTTGTAGAGCACTCTGACTTTGAACTCACAGAGATTCACCTGCCTCTTTCAAAACAGCCAAACCTTAACCATCCACAACAACAAAAACTACCCCACTCACCGCTGTGGTGGTAAAGTTACCATCCATCATGATGATTGTGAGATTAATAATGTATGTGGTCTTGACCTGTCAGGCTGTTACTAGCATGGCTCCTTTTGCAGACTGCAGTATGCCCCTCTGTGACTTTTCTTACTTCCCCAGTCCCACCCTTTCTGGTCCTTTGTTTCTGGTTAGTCCTTGTCCCTGAAGAAGGACCCTCTTTCTGAGTAGATGGGCTGTTCCTTAGGGAAAGGCTGGACCTCATGAATCTGCTAACTGCAGCAGGAGGCCCAGGTATCTTGGCAGGTGCCTGTCTTGGGGTACAGCAGTCGAAGCTTGTCCAGCATTGTGTCTGCTGCGTTGCCTTACTATGGTAGTGTCCCCTGACCATCCAGGAGCTCAGTGAGTTTTACATGCCACCTGGTGCTTTTTTCAGTACAGCAGGTGTTGGGAACGTCTTCATGGGGCATTTGCACTGGGAGTAGTGCTTCGGCTCTGGTGGAACCAGAGATACGGTATATAAATGACAGTTGGTTAGTTCTCTAGCCGACAGGCAGGAAATTGGGGGCTGGGGAGCTCCATGGTTATACTCTGGATGCCTCTTGCAAACCTTCAGCAACTTCATTAGAGGATCCTGAAGAAACAGAAAGATTAGAATCCTATTTGTGGGTGACTCAAAGGGCCAGTTCTAGGTGTCGATGTTTAGAGTTGATTTAGTTTTAGATTTGAGTTGAACAGAACCTAGATCACTGAGGCTTAAACAACTTAATAGTTTGCAGATGATCTGGATTTTTGGTGACTGTACTCTGAATTGTGTCCCAGCAGGGTCCTTTTCAGTGAGTGTTAAATGTTTGGAGATGGTCATTGTATGCTAAATTTGTAGGGGACACTGAAGAGAGTTTCAGCCTATTGTTGAAACCCTGGGCCCTGCGTGTCCCTTCCTGTTGACAGATATCTTTACACTTTACCCTGTTACCTGTTTTCTCTGATGTTCACATGAGTAAATTTCCCTTGTCAGGTATTTCCTCAGCTTTTGTGCCAAGGAAGCAGTTTCCTGCCGTCTCCCAAGTTTCTGGGCCCCATGCCCTTTCATGTACGACACTCAGCTTTTGGGGGAATAGTAGATGAATAATGTCACCAGAAGCTCTGTGGTCAAATTGATTGAGCCCATTCCATCATCTGCTGCAAGCCTGGGAGTTGACTTGCGCAAGGGTTGTCCAAATCCCAACATTCCAGAAGGAAGAGCTGAGTAGAAGTTTTGTTTGAGTTAAGTTTGCTGATCCCTTCTTGCTGTGTGGGCAGTTGAGTTGTGTGGCTTACACCTGCTATTGCCCTGCTGGGTTGGTGGTAAAGTGAGTTCTCCTCTGCTTACAGATGAGCGTGAAGCCGTACAGAAGAAGACCTTCACCAAGTGGGTCAACTCCCACCTTGCCCGAGTGTCCTGCCGAATCACAGACCTGTACACCGACCTTCGAGATGGACGGATGCTCATCAAGCTGCTGGAGGTCCTCTCCGGAGAGAGGCTGGTAAGCACCTTTAGGTGGGAAAACAGTTTTGAAGAAACAAGTATGGGCTTGTCTCCAGGTAAATTCTGCAATTGAGAATATTTTCTGGAGGAGAATCTTGATAAGTGAGGTAAACATGTTGATTCTGGGTGATATTAGTGAACTATAATAATGTAGCTTTGTTTTTGAGATGCCTGCCTCCTTTGTAGGGAAGATCCTAGCTCATGGCCCTGTCTGCTTTAGCAGAATGCTAGCATCGGAAGGGCCAGGCTTGAATGCTGGCTCTGAGATGAGTCTGCTACTTATATGAGATCATGGAAGGAGTTCTGAATTTATGTCTTACTGATGATTCTTTGGAAAATCTGAGCTGCCATCTTAAGGTGGCAAGAAATGAATCCAGTGGCCTCTGGCAGTTTTCTTTTTCTTTGCTTACATGCTGATATTGTATCATCTGATAAATTCACCCTTCTCTTCTGGGCAGGGAAATTGTTAGTCTGCAGTGAAAGCTGTGTCTCCAGTGATGTGACTTTTGTGTATGTACCTTAAGGCAGAGAAGCTTAAACCATCCCTGTGACTGGCCCAGCAGGTTTTGTCCCGCCTTGGCTTGAAAGCGTATGCTCTGTTTTCCACCAGAGCACACATAGTTCCATAAGAGGTGGTGTATCTGAGCCAAGCCCATGCCCAGGGATGGAGCCCCACATCCACATCTGTACTGACATCACCAGGAAAATGTGATGCCAGTGGTTGGTATGGCTGCCAGAAAAGCCTTGTATTTAACTTGATCTCCATCCTGTAACTCGACAGCCACAGTGGATCTTTTGCAGATCAATCCACACCTCTGACTGCTGGTGAGAGACTAGGGTTTTATAGTCATCTTTTAGGAGTCTGTGTAAACCTTAGTAGAAATGAAGATGATACTTTCTTTCTCTGTCCCTCTGGTCTAGAACAGAGTCTTGCTTTCAGGAGGTAGTCAAGCCTCTTCTCATCTTTATTGTGTCTGTCCATGCTCTTCATTCCCAGGTGTGCAGGTGTAGCTGCCTTATTTTTCTTTGAGAATTTATAGATCAAACTAGATAATAAGCCCCTGGTCTGATGCTGCAAGAAGGTGATATTTTTGTGGGGTAGTGTTCCAGTGTTGGGAGGCAAACAGAACAGTCATTTATTGGTTTCTTGCAGTGAGACTTGTTTTATAGCCTAGGTGAGAATTACTGTGATATGTAACTTACAGAATTATAAAACTTGTAACCAGACTTTTCTTTTTCCTATCTGTCAAACCTTTCCCTCCCTCTTCTTTTAACCTTGTAAATTTGGTTGGTTTTTTTTCCCTTTTTGTTGCATGAATAATAAAACCCAGAGTCAGATATTGTGGTTCAACCTGAACATCAGAAAAGCAAAGCAGCTAAACCACTAGAGACGTCTTACCGCTACCAAGGCTGGGTGACCACAGACTAAGCAGACTAAGCCTCTCTCTCCTCCCATTTTCTGTTCCTTCTAGTCCTGGGATTAAGGGCGTATGACTCCCTAATACTGGGATTAAAGGTGCAGGCCACCACCACCTGGATGTGTTTCTGCATTGATCTTGTGTCGCTCAGGGTGGCCTTGATCTCACAGAGATCCATCTGCCTCTGTCTCCCAAATCCTGGGATGAAAGATGTGAGCCACCACTGCCTGACCGCTAGTGGCTTAGCTTTGCCCCTGGACTTCAGGCAAGATTTATTTATTAAAATACAAATAATATACTACTATAATTTTTTTTTTGCTTTGATGGTAGCTTTGACAAAATAAAAGGTCACACAGATAAGGATTGGTTTGAACATTTAATTTTGTTCTATCACAGTCTAATCTTTGATGCTGTGTGAAATAAAATGTTTACCTTTGTATACCCACAACTCAAGAAGACTGACTGATGGCCACGTCTGTATAATACATGATGGGGCCCCACTGACCTTTATCTAAGCAGGGAAAACAAAGCAGCAACTAGCAAAGCATAATTTTTGTAGGTGAATAAATCCTACTTTGCCATTTGCTGTCAGCAGTAAGTTCTTGCTTTTTTTTTCTTTTGTTTTTGGTGAGATGGGGTCTTCTATTATAGCCCTGTCGGGCTTTAAGGTCATAGCAATCTTCTTGCCTCAAGTTCCCAAGAGCAGAGATTACAGTTTGTACCACTATATACACCTCTGTTAGCAACACACATGACATGCATGCATGTGCACGCGCGTGCCACACACACACACACACACACACTTTTTTTCAGTGACTCAGAAACCTAGGAGAATAGGGATAAAGAATGAAAGATGCCACCACCTCCAACCCCCCAGGTAGTCAGTGCCAGAGATTTTGTTTCCTAACAGCCATCTTTGATTATAGAATTGTTCACCTTCCAAAAGTAAAAAAGCAATATATAGTGGGGTAAAGAAGCTCCTATTTATGTGGTCATGGTTTCTAGCTGGTGTATGAAACTTTCTGGAAGAGACCAAAATCGTATTCTGTCCTTGGCTCCTAAGGCTGTTAGAATTCACTGTGCCCCAAAGGATTCCTGCATATTCAGATTCCAACACTAATTAAATGGTTAGCTCTTCTGCTGTTAGTCCCTTGTGCTCACTGTGCGGTCAGCCAGTTCAGTCTATGCTGGTTTCCTGCACCTTCAATCTTAAACCTGGGGTAGCAGGCCTTCACACTCCGTCTGCAGCCCTCCTCAGTTTCTAGTCTTTAGTCTTTATCCCTACCACCAGCCCAGCAGGGGAGAGTAGTTAAATGTTTAGGTGACTAGAATATACAAACTTACTTTATTAATGAAGTTTCGGATTCTTTTACAGAGGGGAGTTTTCGGTATGCATGTTTTTTTACTGAGTGAACCTGAAAAAAGTGTTAGTTAATGATCCAGAACAGTATCTGGATTTAGCCTAATAAAATGAACTAGATACATTTCAGAGGTTTCAGGTAGCCCGACAAGCTAGATATCCAAAAGTGCTCTCCCCGTCGGCTCTCCCGTCTCAGGTAGGTCTGGCCATGGAGCAATAAGACTGTTGCTGTTGCTCATTGGGAATTGGTTAGTGAGAAATAGAAATAAAACCATTCCTTTCTGGTGTCTTATTCTGAAATCACAGCAGACTATAACTTTTCAACATTCTGTTAAAATATAGACTACCGTTCACCCTAGCATCATCTTGGCAGGAAAAGGTGTGCACTGAACCTATGCCTGCCACTCTGATCTCAAGGCCAGCTGAGATAGAGTGTAGCTTTGCCCCCATAATTAGCACAGGGCCATTAGGCTTGCACTTTGATGGTGAGGTTGGGCCAGGGGTTCAGAGCCTGCCTGTGATTTTGTCCCTCCCAGGCCTCTTTAAAAAGGACAATTTTAGGGAAGATAGCCAGGCATAGCTCCCCTCTGACTGAGAGCAAGTGTTTCTCCAGGGAGCTGCGCTTCTCCAGTGTCTACTGCTTTCAATCACAGGAATCATTAAGCTTTGGTCGCCAGCTGTTTACTGATTTTGCCTCCATTAATTAGTCTCTCAGAAGAAGAATCAACCAAAAAGAGTTTCAGTGTTTGGTTTGGTTTGTTCTCTTGGTTTTACTACCATTAATTCCAGGATAGCTTGAGCTAAGTAAGTGGAGAAGGTAAGATACCATGACAGGAGATTTGTTGCCTTAAATCCCTCATTGAGCTGTTTAGAATGAACTTTTGTCTTTCTTCTCCTCAAAGGCCTCTGCTAAATGGTAATGGTGCCATGTTTTGTGAACCAGTCAGAGAGCTGGGCTCTTTTCTAGGTATTGTTTGTAAATGGGAGATTTTACTTTGATTTGAACAGTCTGCCGTGAAAGAACTTCTACTCCCACTAATTTGGGACCTACTTGTGTAAATGTGGGAAGTCAAATACTAGTGAGAGGAACCGTATACTAAAGTATCAAAAGAATGGTAGCAAAGCCCTGGAATTAGAGAAGGAAAGGAGCTCTTTAGTTTTTTTTTTTTTTTTTTAAAGATTTATTTATGATGTATGCAATGGTCTGTCTGCATGTGTCCCTGCAGACAGAAGTTGGCACCAGATCTTATTACAGATGGCTGTGAACTACCATATGATTGTTGGGAATTGAACTCAGGACCTCTGGAAGAGCAGTTAATGCTCTTAACCACTGAGCCATCTCTCCAGCCCCCGAAAGGAGTTCTTTAGACAAAGTGTCCCAGAACCTTAGTAGGAAATCGAGGCTCAGCTGGACCCAGGAGGACTGGTTCAGATTAACTACCCAGTGTGGTGGATGCCGCTTGTTCATTTCCTGGCCGCCCAGACTCCCAAAATAACCACACAGAAACTGTATTCATTAAATCACTGCTTGGCCTATTAGCTCTAGCTTCTTATTGGCTGACTCTTACATCTTAATTTAACCTATTTCTATTAATCTGTGTATCGCCACATGGCTGTGGCTTACCTCCAAGGTTCCAGCATGTCTGTTCCTGGTGGCAGCTACATGGCGTCTCTAAACTCCACCTTCCTTCTCCCAGCATTCAGTTTAGTTTTCCTCACCTAGCTCTACTCTTTTGCCTTATCACAGGCCAAGACAGTTTCTTTATTAACCAATGCTATTCACAACATACAGAAGGGAATCCCACATCAAGCCAGAGGACATGAAGTCAGATTTAGCTAGGAAGAAAGCGTTCTCTAAAGCTCACACTGAGAATGAAGGTTTTAGGAGGTCTGACTCTGTAGTTGGGCTAGTGTCCTGTTTATTTCAGGTTTCTTAAAAATATACATTTATGGCTGGGCAGTGCCTTTAATCCCAGCACTCAGGAGGCAGAGGCAGGTGGGTCTCTGTGAGTTCGAAGCCAGCCTGGTCTACAGAGCAAGTGCCAGGACAGCCTCCAAAGCTACACAGAGAAACCCTTTCTTGAAAAACCAGACACACACACACACACACACACACACACACACACACATCTTTATTTACATGTATAGGTGTTTGACTGCATGTAAATCTGTGTGTCATGTCTCTGTGGTGCCTGTGGAGGCCAGAAGATGGCATCAGAACTGGAGTTACAGATGGTTGTGAGCTTCAACGTAGGTGTTGGGAATCCAACGTGGCTCCTAGAAGGCCAGGCAGTGCTCTTAACCCTGAACTGTCTGTCTAGCCCTGGAGAGTGTGTAGCTTTTGAGAGTTTATAGACTGTTGCCATGCATTCTTATAGGTTAGTCGGGTAGGTCCCTTGTTTTCTTCTGAATCAGCTCAGTGTTTGATAGGTAGGGAAGAGTTTGATGAAGACAGAGTTTGGCTTTATATGTCAGTAGATGTGTTTTTCTCTGTGGAGTCCGGGTCTCACGTGACTACAGCCAGGTTGGCCTCAAATACTCCATCCTCCAGCCACAGCCACAGGTGTGCACTGTCACGCTCTGCTCCATGGGAGGCAGGGCATATCTATGATTAATGCATGTGTTGGTTGTGCTGTTTTCCTGAGGTCACTTAGTATCTTTCCTGGCTTCCTCTTCTCTTAACCAGATCATCAGGCACTTAAAGTTCACCTTGCTTGACAATAAGCCCTTTACTCTGAAGTACCTAGCTTGTGTTCGGTAGCTGGAAGTGACTTCGGTGACCACAGAGGTAAATGTCTTTGAAGACATTATAACTCTGGAAATAACTGAGAGACCATCCAGTCCAAGCAGGTGTGTGTGGTGACGCAGACTAAGGTATTTCTTAGGGCTGGATCTGTCCAGCATCTCTTAGAAGTTTCAAGGTTCATTTGTGTCTCCATGGAGAAAGAGGAGAGGAGGGAATTACTGAGGTGGGATAGATGGCTTAAGCCTCCTTCCCGCCCTGAACACCCTGCCAGGGATCTTCTGTTTAAAAATGAAATCAGACCAGCTCCAGAAAGTATTTGTTCTTTGCACCTCTAGACTCCTGACAGTAAACCCTGCCGTTGTATGTATTCTGTGGTCTGTAAATCCCCATGTACTACAAAGAGCACTTGTCTACCATGTTTAAGGCCCTGGGCTCAGTCTCCACCCAGAAAAATTAAGTAAGCTGCATGGGCAGTTGGCAGAGTTAGGGGTCTGGGAGGTGAATACCCACCCCAGTCTTTGCTTTCAAAAGGCCTTGAGTCCATGTGGAGAAGGAGAATTAGCCCATGGTGACACTGATTCTTTCTTTTTTGGAGTCTGATGGAAGATGGGTCTGGAGTAGGGGCAATAATCGTTGGTAAGATTTGGGACAAGAAGGAGTGCCATGGAAGGAAAACCAGGAAAACACCTTCAATATTATAAATAAATGAATAAAGGGAATGCAAGCTGTGAAGGGAAATTGTGAAATTGATTTAGGGAGGGTCAATGAAAACTTGCATTTCCTTAGAGGAATTGCCTGCCTGCCGGCCGCAAAGACACTACTTGGATCTGAGCCCCATGAACCTGATGACCCTCCTTACTTCTCCTGACTGTTAGGTGAGACTGTCCCATCAGTGATCACACAGGACAGAAATGTGTGTATTGCCATGGAAATGGCCCCATGCATCCCTAGAAATCTGATAATCAATGAAGGCGAGGTGGTATGCTCCTCTCCTCGGCGAGCTAGCCACTCCTGAGGGGCAGCTTCAGAGAGATGCACCCCTACCCTATTCCTCTGTGTTCAGCTTTTGTCATTACTTTCCTACTCCTTTGAGAATGTGAAGCATAATAGTATATAAATAGTTCTTAGATTATTTTCCAGGTGAGAACTGAGTCTTCCTTCCATCCACATGGAGATGCATATCCGTCTTGTTTGTAGTCTGTGTTCTTGTGTAACATAGAGATAATGAACTTGGAGGCCTGGCTTATTACATACCAGTTAGCTGAGTAGATTACCACCTCAGCAATGAAAGGATAAGAATAGTAGTTGCTCTCAATCATGGCTGCTGTGGGAATTGAATATGATTACCCGTAGACCACCACACAGAGTAGATATAGTAGTGCTCTAGAAACGGCAGCTAATTCATTTCTCATATTGGAATCCATGTGATTAGATGAAATCATCGTTACCTCTTGAGAATTTGTCTGAGTATCATATCACACCTTAAACACTTGAAAGCCTCTCTGAAATACATAGAGCACAAGAGAATTGGCATCCTCGACTTTTAGGAGAGCAAGGGGGTATTTGTTGTGCTGGCTATCAGACCCGAGGCCTTGCATGTTAAGCATGCGCTGCACCACTGAGCTGTATTCTCAGCCTGTTCTATTACCGTTACTTTGAGACAAGGTCTCAATAAGTTGTGTATGCTGGCCTTGAACTTGGGATCCTTTGGCCTCAATTTCAGAGTAGCTGTGAGTTTAGTCATGTGCCACCAGGCCTTATTAGCTTAGTATGGATTCTCTCTCTCCTGTGTTGTACTACCAGTAGTATTTAACTTTGCCATGTCTTTCTGTGTTATTTTGTTGTAAAAGAGGGGTTAGTCATTCACTAAAGATGGGTGAGCATCAGTTATGAAATAAAGGACTGTTTGAAAAGCATGAAGGGTAGTGCAATGAGATGATAAAATAAATGTCCCTGTAACTTCAAAATTTTTTATTTTAATTCTGCTTATATATTTTTATTTTATGTATATGGATGTTTCTCCTCCATATATTGTCTGTACACCACATTTGTACAGTGCCTACAGAGTCTAGAAATGAATATCAGATCCCCTGGAACTGGAGCCATAGACCATTGTGACTGGATTTGGATGCTGGGAATCAAACCTGGGTTCTCTATAAGAGCAGCCAGTGCTCTTAATGGCTGAGTCATTTCTCCAGCTCTCCAAGTAACACTGTGTGTGTGTGTGTGTGTGTGTGTGTGTGTGTGTGTGTGTGTGTGTGTGTGTGTGTTTGTATGAATAAGATACAGTAGATGTTTATAGTAAATATGGCAGGAATGTTTAAAATGTTTCCTTTCCAATGACTTTTTTTCCAGTTTGATATAATTGTAAAATGAACAGACATTTAAGGTATTTAGATGCCTGAACCCCGCCCCTCTGCCCTTCCCCTCTCTCCTTCTTTCTTTTCCATACCTTTTTACTTATTCCCATCTCTGTCCTCATAAAACTAGCTCTCCAAAATTCTGATCTGAGGATATGTCCCATTTTCATCTTAAGCCAGTCTTAGGAAATGGCCCAGCCCAGCAGGCAGCAGCCTGTTGTTGCATTTAATACGTTCAAATGATCCTCACCAATATCTTTGTGGGTGGCAGCAGTAGCCGAGACTCCGTGAAATTGGACCAAATGAGTGCATACAAAGTTCAGTATGGGTTCGGGTGGGAGAGCACACATGCTAAGCATGGGTAATTCAGGGTAATCCTCAGGAGTCGTCTCTGCTGGCTGGATGAACTTTCTCCACCTCTGTTCTCTGGTTCTAGCCTAAACCCACGAAGGGACGGATGCGCATCCACTGTCTGGAGAATGTAGACAAGGCTCTTCAGTTCCTGAAAGAGCAGAGAGTCCATCTTGAGAACATGGGTTCCCATGACATTGTGGATGGGAACCACCGGCTGACCCTCGGCCTCATCTGGACCATCATCCTGCGCTTCCAGGTAAGGAGCTTTGCCCAGGAAGCTGCCGGCTTCTCACACACGAGCTTCCTGTGAACAGGGCCCCCTAGAGAGACTGGGCTGCTGCCACCGTGGGGGATTGTCAGCTGCCATGTTCTGCATTTCACTGCTCCTGACAATCTTGACTTTCCTATCAGACAGGCCTCAGTGACATGGGGTTCCTAGGGTGCACCCCAGCCCGTTACTTCCTGGTGCCTCTAAACATCGGACCTCTGCCATTTGGCTTTCAGTTGCAAAGGTCAAGCTATGTGACTGGTACTGGGCACTTCTAGGCTGCCTGGACATCACTGTCACCGCGTAGGCTAGGGGCTCTGCTTTCACCTTCTCGCCTTCCTTTGGGTGTGAAGGAGCAGGAGGAAGGAGCCAAAGGTCCTGTGTTTAAATGGGTGATGATTGAGTGATGAACACCTCCAAGTGTGGAGGCTCTGGAGAGTAGGCACTCTCAAGGTCATTTCATGCCACTCCCCTGACCTTGGTTGTAGAGTTCAGTTCAGGCTGCCTTGGGTGAGCACAGGCCTGTGGTGTTAGGGAGAAGCCTCTGTTTAGGTCTGGCTCAGTCTCCAGGCACGTGCTTTGTGCTCAGGCTCTTAAACCTCCTTACCCTGGTGTCAGGTTACTCTAAACATCCTCCAGCAGTCCTGTCTCCTGCAGCACTGTGTCCTTGTGCTTTTCTTCCCTGTTTTCACCCTTTGATAAAGATCTGTTGCTGCTTCTGAGTAAGGAAAAATCTCACACAAAGGGGAGGGAAAGAAAAATCAAAAAATCAAATTTTAGCTTAGTTTTCCTCTTCAAACTCTGAGACCATCCTGTGGTTAATGCTTTTTCCTTCTCTGTTGCCATTCTGAGATTAGGCTTCAGTCTCACAGGGTTCTGGGTGTCTCTGTGTGGGAAGGAAAGGTACAGAGGGGACTTGTCATCTGCCTTCACTGCCGCCATTGAGAAAGCATTTCAATAATTCAGATTCCCAGGGCCCAGTTCCAGTAATTCTAATTAAGTAGGGTAAGCGAATTATTGTTGAAGATGCCATCTGTTGCTTTGGCCTATGGTGCTGGGACCATGGAAGGGCAGTTTGATTGTGGCCCCATGACAGTGGGCGAGTGCCCATGTCAGGGAGCTGTCATACATAGCCATTTTCAAAATTCTCAGTGAACTGAGCTGATTGAACACTGACTGTCGGCGTGCACTTTCTGTACTTCAGCCTGCTAATACATGCTTTCTCCTCTTGAATGGAGAAGCTGGGCTGCTGCCACTAGTGCATGGCCAGCAGTGTTGGTAGCTGGCATTGTGCAGTTTCTTTCACTAGCTTTATTTTATTGAATCATTACTTGTATTCCTACCACTTATCCCAAATTCATTTGTGTGTGTGGGAACACAGAAGATAGTTGGAGCATTTATCTAAAGTCATATAACTGATAGGTACCTCTTAATCCAAGAACTAAAACTCTGAGCAGACATGGTAGAACTTGTTCAGATTGACCATGATTGCCATGAGACCAGGCTTTGTGCCTGGTGTTGAGCTTGTTTGTGACCTAGAGTGTGTGGAAGCATAGCATGGAAGCAGGTTCTGTCTTGGAGTTTAGGGCAGTTTTCAGGAATATACATGCGGTACCTCAGCAAGATATTTCTCTGCTTTCTGTGAGAAGCCACCAAGCTAGCTTGCAGTTAGAAAGATGAGTCCCTAGGGGCATATATGATCTTAATAAGTGCTAGGGAGGCATTCAGGTGACTAACCAGTCATCCCTCTGGCTTCGTGTATAGACTAGGAAACCTAGTTCTGGAGGAGTCTGGGGTGACCCTGGCAGTATACTGACATTTAAATCAAATAGTCTTCAGGGCAAGGCTTTGATCTCAGTGGCCACCAGGACAGTGACTTGGGCGTTTGTGTAATATCTCTTTAGATCCAGGATATCAGTGTGGAGACTGAAGATAACAAAGAGAAAAAGTCTGCCAAGGATGCATTGCTGCTGTGGTGCCAGATGAAGACAGCTGGGTGAGTGTGAGCGCCAAGGGCACTGGGTATCTCCCGGGATCAAGTTCCCCTGTGGTCATCACTCGAAGGTGCTGACAAGTATCTTCTTCATGGCTTCCATTGAGAAGCCTTGTGAACATGTAAACAGTTGGTATGTTGACATTTCAGCTGGCTGTCAAAGTGGAAGGAGTTCTGGTTTATACTTGGAGCCTGTCATTTCCTTAGTCAGTTGCTTTCAGAGATCATTATATCTTAAATTATAAAATTCTGGGAGCATTTCTAAGAAGCACTCCCATATACTTTTTCACCTTTAGTTAGAAGCAGTTTCCGTGCAAGCCCTGGTTTCCTTATACTCTCTCACTTACCCCAGTCTGGAGGTGCTTTCATAGCGCTGTGGCTTTGTGCTGCTTGTTGACGTTTTGTGACTTTTAGCTAATACTAAACCTGTAAAGTGGGTCTAGAAAAATGCCTGAGCAGGTAAAAGCACTCATCGCTTTACCAGAAGACCTAGGCTGTTTCCAGCACGCACAGCAGTTGGCTCAAAACTGCTGCAACTCCAGCTCCTTCGGGCTTCTGTGGGCTCCTTCATGCACATGGTTCATAGAAACTCACACAAACACACACATACACATAAATAAAAATGAATACGTTTTTTTAAAATCCTGTAAAGTGTTGATAAAATTATTTTAGAGTTCTTGGTTCTTAATGAGAACCCGTTTTTTATCAGATTAATTAGTGGGTTATCCTTAAAACTGCCTTACTATGGGGCTGATGAGATGGCTCGGTGGGATAAAGGTACTTGCTATCAAGCTTGATGACCTGAGTTAGATCCTAGGGGACCCACATGATGGGATGAGAGAACTCATTCCCACAAGTATCCTCTGACCTTCCTCCCCCAAAAAGAGACAACCCAATCAGAGAGCTAGATGAATGTAAAAAGTTTCAAAAAGGAAAACCTCTCCATTACCCGTAGGTGTGAGCAATGACTGTTGAGCATGAGAACTATAAAATGCTTATATATAGCCCAGGTTCTCACCTTCCTACTGCATGACCCCTTAATACAGTTCCTCATGTTGCGGTGACCTCCAGCCATAGAATTATTTTCATTGCTTCTTCATAACTCTAATTTTGCTACTGTGGTAGATTGTAATGTAAATATCTGGTATGTGGGATGTCTGACATGTGACCCCCAACAGGTAGAGATCCATTGTTATAACTAATAAGCAGATGAAAGCAAGGCTGAACCTTTGTGCAACCACAGATACAAAGCTACTAGTGATTAATATGGTGTAAAGTAGCCAGTTCGTTAGAGGCTAGCTTCAAACAGAAAGATTTTCTAGGGAAGCTCTTATTTCAGAAAACACCAGTTCAAGAGAGCTGATTATCACATGACCAGGCAGTCCTAACCAGCTTTGTCCCAGTGGTATAGGAATTCAGATCCCAGTGAAATGGGTCCTGAAGCCCTGGCAAGTGGACTATAAAGCCACGGGAAGCAAAAGGCTATGGACACCTCAAGATAATGGTCACTTGAGTAAGAATAATGTTTTAGATTTAGAGCATAGTTCACATCTTTCATGGAATTGAATTAATAAACAGATGAAAAGACACACAACTGTCTTATTTTTATGTCATAGCAAACTGATTTTAAGGGGACATATGCTTAGACTTAATTGTCCTTGCTGATATATGACCTTGAGTTTATAGTGAACACAGGGTTTGTTTTTCTGTTTTTAAAGCATTTAGCAAAAGCATAAACCTGTATTTGGTAACTCTGCTGCTTTATCTTGTGCTCTGTCTTTGGCAGGTACCCAAATGTCAACATTCACAACTTCACCACGAGCTGGAGGGATGGCATGGCCTTCAATGCACTGATACACAAACACCGGTAAGTCTGAAGCAACCATGGTAAAGACAAAAGCATAGATGTGTTGCCGTGTTTTCCTATGGCAGATCTGGATGTGTGACTTAGATATTGTGCCATAGTGGAAATCCCTGTATTCATGTGGAAAGAATGTGTGGGTTCACTTCATCATCCTTCATTTGCCTGATAAACTTTAAAGGTGATTATTCAGAAACCAGGTATCACTGCTGGGTGATTATATGATACTATAATTTTACTCCACTAAGTGTTGATTTTTAACATTTCTGGAGCAATTGTCATGTCTCATTAGACACTTGAATTATTTACAAAGCATAATTTTTTGGTGTTCCACTATCATTCTGTATAGGCCTGACCTGATAGATTTTGATAAACTGAAGAAATCCAATGCACACTACAATCTGCAAAATGCATTTAACCTGGCAGAGCAGCACCTTGGCCTCACTAAACTGTTAGACCCTGAAGGTAAGGACCCTAGATGTAAAAGGTTAAATAAAGTCATCTTGTGTTGGGGTGCTCTATGTCTGCAGCATGCCTTGAAGTATCAAAGCAAGAGAAGCTTTAAAATTCCAGTAGTTACCTGAGGGTTTGTAGGATGGGTTACATCTAACAGGGTTTGAAAGATGGGTTTGAGAGAGGGGGCATGGGCAAAAGTGAAGACCCACCCAAGTTTGATGATTGAAGGATTGTGTGGGAACGGTGTAAAGAACACCCATGGCCTTTAGTCTGCAGGCTAAATATCAAACCTTTGACTGTCTGGCAGGCAGTGGGGTATCATTGGAGGGTCTCGGCACCCGTGTTCGCAAAGACAGCCTAGCATAGGCACTCAGTGAGTGCTTGTTGACTGGTCTTCATGGGGATGTGTACTGAGAGCAGGTGGAGATTGGGAACAAGGGCACTCTTAGGATGCTGGAGTTAAATAAGGGAGGGAATGTGTGAGTGGATGAGACAGTAGCACAGTTGTTTTTTTCATAAATTTTTTTTTATTTAAAAGTTTTTTTTTTATTTTACATACCTACCACAGTTACCCCTCTCTCCCTTCTTCCCACTTCCCTCACATCTTCTTCCCCCACAACTCCCCACATCCTTTCCTCAGAAAGGGTAAGGCCTCCCATAGGTAGTCGGCAAAGTCTGGTATATCAAGTTGAGGCAGGACCAAACCCCTCCTTCTTGTATCTAGGCTGAGCAAGGTATCTCTCCATAGGGAATGAGCTCCAAAAAATCAGTTCATGTCCAGGGATAAGTCCTGGTCCCACTGCCAGTCCTCACAGACAGCCCAAGCCACCAAACTGTCCCCCATATTCAGAGGACCTAGTTCAGTCCTATGCACGTTCCCCAGCTGTCAGCCCAGAGTCAGTGAGCTCCCCCTGGCTCAGGTCAGCTATTTCTGTGGGTTTTCCCATTGTCATCTTGACTCCTTAGTAGCACAGTTTTTCTTATGTCTGACTATATATATCACATCTGTGTGGAACTGATGGCTAGTGTCTGGGTCCCTGCAGTAGTCAAAGCCTGTCTTTAGATGACCAAGCTGATCTCTCTAGGGAAGCCTATAAAATCCTCATTTCTAGGTCCCAGTACAATGTGGGACTTCAGAAAAACTTTTTCTAATTTTGAGAAATATTTAAAATATAATGGGATTATTTAGTTTCTAATGCTAGAGGCTCATAGATTCTCTCTGCTGTAAGCACATATTAGACAAAAATGTGTGTGTGTGAAAGTTTAAAGTTCTTATAAATATAGAATAGGAAGTTGAACTCTCCAAGGGCATCTTGAGGTCATGAGACTGCCAAACTGTTTTCTTGCTCTTCTCCAGTGCATAAGATTTACTACAGGAAGCCAAGATAAAATTAATCTTTGCGCTAACCTATTAAGTGATTTCTTGATGTAAACAGAAAGCTAAAATTCCTTGAGCTGTGATCAGTCTTCATTAACACCTTCCCTGCTGTCAGGTTTCTGCAGGTCTAGCTCTTTGTATTTTTACAATGAGCCTCTTTTTTCCCTCCTGTCACACAGACATTTTATTAATTCATTCATTAATCTTTTTGATCATCAACCAGTATAAAAGAGACTGTTATTTCTCAGATTACAAGACTGGAGCTAAAACAGTATCTGATGTCTCCTGTGGCTTTGACCTTGATTACTAGTTGTCCTATGTTCTAAGGGATAGCAATTAAAATGTATTCAGAGACTAGTTGGGAATTTTTTGCCTGTAACTCCTTTCAGGTATATCAACATTTTGTGTTTACTAAATTGGATGCAGTACACACACACTGATGGGGATGATGAGACCCAGGACCTGTCCAATGGGAACACCAGCTGCAGTCTGGCTCCTGGTCCTGGTGCCGATGACAGTAGGACTGGGAGTATCTTACCCTGTGCCCTGGGGTTCTAATGTTTAAAACGCTGGGCTGTTTAAAGAATAGAAATAAGGATACATGTGGAATGTGTATTGAAAAAGAACCTGACAGAACGGTTAAGAAATTTACTTCTATGTGTCTTACTTTTAATCTGTCCTAGGTTGAGTATTTCTCTCCACATACCCTTCCTGAGACTTGTCATTTTTATCCTTTTGTCTCCTTACTCAGTGAACACACGTTAACCATCCACTTACAGGAAAACCCAGTAGGAACTGGGAAGGTGGTGTGGTGTAAGATGTCTACAGTATGTTTCAACCCTTTAGGATTAAGGCTTATAGGCAAAAAAAAAATGAGTAAATAATAATATCTTGCAGAAGGCAGATTGTGTATCCATACATGCAAAGTCCCAAGGCAGGAAGAAGACTAATTTCACCACAGGAATGAGAAATGTCCGTGTAACTCCTGACCTGCTCCTCTTGAGCCAGCTATTAAAGAACACAGGAATATCAGAAAGTAGAGGCACATAAGAAGAACGGTGAAGAGGCATATTCTCTGTGGAATTAGAAACATTTGCTATAATGCTTGGCACTTAGAAGGAACCTCATAAATATTTGGAGGAAGGATGAGGGAAAGCAAAGAACAGCTACAGCAAGATAAAAAGAGTTAAAGGGACCATGCTTCGCTCACACTGAAGCACTTTTGTGTTCATGTTTCTGGAAGGTCAGCCTGGGTTCAGTGAGTGGGGCAACAGAGAAGCCCAGTGAAGAAGCCATTTTTTTCAGGTTTGTTTATGTGAACAGGAAGGCCTGAATTGTGACATTAAGAATTCCAACACTAACTAGATATTGTTAAAAGGAGACAAAGATGTCCAGAGATGAATGTGCCATAGGCTGAGATGGGGTGTCTAACCACAAGCGCATTTGGTGTTAGGGTTGAGGGTTAGGTGAGGAAACAAACATGCCCTCTGCAGAAGGCATTCCGTGCATATTCGTGTGGTAAATGAGCCTGTGGTGTGCTTCCTTCTTCATTCTGCAATTAATGGTGTGACGGCAGACTTTTCAAAGAATAAGAAGTCTCTGGGCTGTTAAGTTCTGCTAGACAGTTGTTCCAGCTTGCTTCTGCTGCCCCGGAGGGTGCACGGTGAGTGGCGCCTGCAGCCAAGCCCTTTCTGGTTACAGACATCAGCGTGGACCACCCTGATGAGAAGTCCATCATCACATATGTGGTGACCTACTACCACTACTTCTCTAAGATGAAGGCCTTGGCTGTGGAAGGAAAGCGGATTGGGAAGGTGAGCTTACACGAGTAGTTAGCTCCCTGCTCTGCGTCCGAGCCCTTCTTCCTCTGTGGCCTCCCCTTTGCCAGAGGTAAGCAGTACTTAATAGTGGCCTCTGCCAGGAGCAGAAGGGAGGCAGAATCCTCACTTTTCCAAAAGGTAATGAGAAGTAGAGCAATAATAGTAATCTCTAGAAAGGGAATTGAGCAGGATGTTAGACACAAACCTCTTTCCTCACCCTTTGCAGGAAATTAACTGTTGAAAATCTAACAAAATTGGCTCTGCCATAGTCATGAAATCCTACTCCCCATGATCTAAAAAGCCTCAGTCTCAGGCCTTTTTTATCTCGTGTGGGCAAAGTTCGCCTGCTTTTTTTTGTTTGTTCCTTTTATTTTGTTCCTCTCCCTGCACCCCAACCCAAAGGTCTCTGCTTTTCTAGGAATTACAGAAGCCATCACAGTCTTTCACTGGAGGTTGGGTGGCTTCAGAACCAGTTCAGTTGAGTTAGGTTGACTGCTCACAGATAATAGGCCTGGTCTGGGTGCCTGTTTGCCCTGAAGTTAAAATGCTTCTGCCAAGGAACAGACTATGGGAAAGCTGGTCATTTAGCGTGCGCTGTTTCATGTGGAAATGTTTGCCTGTTTTCCTCAACCAGTCACAGCTGGTGATCGGTTGCCTGACTTTTTGCTACAGGTGCTTGACAATGCTATTGAGACAGAGAAAATGATCGAGAAGTACGAGTCCCTTGCCTCTGACCTTCTGGAGTGGATTGAACAAACCATCATCATTCTCAACAATCGCAAGTTTGCTAATTCACTGGTTGGGGTCCAGCAGCAGCTTCAGGCGTTCAACACTTACCGCACAGTGGAGAAACCACCTAAGTAAGGGCAGATGGTTAGATATTGTCATTCCTAAGGGAGGAGAGATGGCAGCAGCCAAAGGACACTTGTGTTCTGACCTCCACAATCTCTCTTAAGTCAGTGTCCTATTTTCCTCCTTGCCTGATCCTAGTTGCTGAGACTTCTTACACATTCGGTCTCCCCTGAGCTCTGTCTTGAAGACTGTACCATTCACAGAGGACACATGAGACCCTAAGGGCTGATACAAGTCCTCAGTCCCATCCCCAAAATCCTTGCACTGAATATTTTTTTTAACATTCTACTTTTACATTTTAGAAAAGTAACACAGCGAAGCCAGGTGTGCTGGCACACGCCTATAGTTTCAGCACTCGGAAGGAGCGCTTCTCAGGAGGGTCCTGAGTTCAGGTTAACTCGGACCACTTAGCAAGAGCTTGTCTCATTAAAAAAAAAAAAAAGAAAAGAAAAGTTGGTGTATATATTGATATAGTGCATGTTGTAAACTCCTGGGTGGGCCTGAGAAAATATCCTGTTATCAAGTCTGTGGTAGCATTAATATTGTGTTAGATAAAGACAATCATTGCATATCAGTTGAGAACAAGTTTTGCTACCTAAAAAAGTTGATTTTTTTTCTTTTCTTTTTCAAGTGTGTATGCGATGTATACACCATGTGTGTTTGCAAATGCACAGCTGTATGCACGCTCAGAGGCCAGAGGAGGATGTCTGGCGTCCTGCTCGCTCGCTCTGCTTTATTCACTTAAGACAGGATCTTTGAAGGAACCTGGATCGAGGCCAGCAGTAATCCTTCTGCCGTGTGTCATTGTTACCAGCCTAGCCATGCCAGCTTTTAATGCAAGTGCTAGATCTGAGCTTGCTCTCTATGCTTGCACAGCCAGTGCTCTTACCTACTGAGCCATCTCTCCAAACCCTTTCATGTAATTTTAAGTTCAGTATTTTAATGTAATTGTTAAGTAAGGACTATGAACTGGATCTCTTGTTTATTACCAAAGTCCTCTTTATTTCTTCTGAAAATTCAATTGAGTTCTTTGGTGACGGAGGTCTCTGAAACCCACTGAAAATTTAGATATTTGAAATAATTATTGCTGATTTGTTCACCCACCTCTCTCTCTTATTGAAGTAAATCCATTGTTTAGGGGCAGTGATTCTCAACTTTCCTAATGCTGTGACCCTTTAATATAGTTCATGTTGTGGTGACGCCAACCATAAAATTATTCTCGTTGTTACTTCATAATTACTGTTATTAATCATAATGTAAGTACTTGATATGCATGATATCTGATAAGGCAACCCCTGGGAAAGGGGAGTTGCACCCATAGGCTGAGAACCACTGTTCAAGGTTATAAATATTGTGGTACTCACCAGGCGGTAGTGGCGCACGCCTCTAATCCCAGCACTCGGGAGGTACAGGCAGGTGGATCTCCGTGAGCTCGAGGCCAGCTGGTCTACAGCCAGGACAGGCTCCAAAGCTACAGAGAAACCCTGTCTCAGAACAACAACAACAAAAATGTAGTACTCTGTGCCCTTGATGTCCTCAAATATAAAAACAATAAACAGCCACAAAACGATGCCACAGTTGGAAAGTTCTTAAGGACCAGCTGACTAACCTGTTGCTATCTCCCTAATACAAACTTTTCATAAATCAGACCAGAGATAGCTGCATTTAAAGTTTCATGACCATGTGAAATAGGCTTTTTTCTAATAGGAGTGAATTTTCATTCATTCTTGGGGGAACAAGGTGCAGTAATGAATATGACTGGTTTTCTCTACTCAGGTTCACCGAGAAGGGGAACTTGGAGGTGCTGCTTTTCACAATTCAGAGCAAGATGAGAGCTAATAATCAGAAGGTCTACATGCCCCGAGAAGGGAAGCTCATCTCTGATATCAACAAGGTGAAGCTAACCCACGTGGCCATGTTTTGGTTATCCCAACCAGCAGGCTTCAGGTTCTGTCTGCTTGGTTATTTAGGAATGCAGGACAATGCAAGGCTCACTCCCAGCATCCCTCACTGCTGATGCCAGGGATAGAGAAGGTCCGGCAAAGAGCTGTGGTAGGTTAGGCCACTGGAGTTCTACGGGCAGTGCTAAGACTTTGGCAGCAGCCTTGGCTCAGGGTCACCTTGTTACCCAGATACTCCGTTTAATCCCTCATCCATGAGAGGCAGTCAGCTCAAACGTCTTCACATGACATGGAGGGGAACTGGAAACTTGATTCCACGTTCTTGGCATCTCTGCAGGTCGTGGGCTTTGGATGCTGTTTGCCTTCTCTAAGAAGCTGTCAGACCAGCTATTTCCATTGCTGTGTCTGGTGTGCCTACAAGTATAGACTTGTACTGTGGGTATTATTTCCAAAGGAAAATTAGAGAAGTCTAGAACTCTGTTTATTTGCACACAGAATCTTTTGAGCAGTCAGTGTTTGGAATTTTTTTTAAAAAACATGAAGTAAGACATTTTCAGGAATGAATTTATGTGGAATTTTGAAAGAAAAATTCAGGCATGTGAATTTTGAAAATGTGAGCTGAATACGAGTGGATGGATGGGGTGAATAAGAGATTTCTGGTATGTTTGCCCTGAGGAAAGTCGGTTTATTTCTCTCAGATCTCAGTTATTTGGAAGTTATAGTTGTATTGCTCCTTATCCCACAACTGTTTTGTTTCCAAGCCTATGACACAGGATCTTTTTGGCTTTGATAAGGAAGTGTTCCCATGACGTTATGTTGAGAGAGAAAAATATCTTTTTCTCAAGGGTAGAAAAGGAATTTCCCTTTCAAATTCTTTTATCATTTCAACAAATAATTAGCTATTGCTATAGCCAAGGACAGTTTCTTGAACATTGCAGGAAACCATATTTTTTTTCTCCCCCTACTTCTGCAGGCCTGGGAAAGACTGGAAAAAGCAGAACACGAGCGAGAACTGGCTCTGCGGAATGAGCTCATAAGGCAGGAAAAACTGGAACAGCTCGCCCGCAGATTTGATCGCAAGGCAGCTATGAGGGAGACATGGCTGAGCGAAAACCAGCGACTGGTGTCTCAGGTTCTGTCCAGATTACTAATGCAAGTTTTTTCTGAAGTAGCCAAGAAACACTGGCCCTCCGCAAGAGGCCTAGGAGTACAGGACAGTACTCACCAACATCCAGTACCGTGAAGTTACTGGCCAGAAGCTTTTTATTTCCCCTAAAGAGGATGTTTAACATTTCTGATATTCTTTCTTGTCTGTTTGTCTAACTTGTCTTAGACTTGGAAGCAATTCAGGCAGTTTGTTAGAGCCATTGAGTGTGTGACTCCTTCATGTTCATGTAAGCTTGCTCCTTTTCCTCAACACTTGACCAGCCAGCCCTGCAAGGCAGTGTGAGATTGGTCATGAAGTACAAAGCATCTTTTCCCCCCTAGGCTTGACAAATTCCCAGGCCCCACTGTAAAGTGAGAGGTTGCTGATGTGTTTGCTGTTAGGAAGACATTGCATACTGTGTCTGTCTGCGCCCCCCCACTCCACCCGTTCTGCTTTGATTAGGAGACTTACGATTCTTTTCATTGTATCTTTCCATAGGACAACTTTGGATTTGACCTTCCCGCAGTTGAGGCCGCCACCAAAAAGCATGAGGCCATCGAGACAGACATTGCTGCCTATGAGGAGCGCGTCCAGGCTGTGGTGGCCGTGGCCAGGGAACTTGAGGCAGAGAACTACCATGACATCAAGCGCATTACAGCCAGGAAGGACAATGTCATCCGGCTCTGGGAGTACTTGCTGGAATTGCTCAGGGCCAGGAGGCAGCGTCTTGAGATGAATCTGGGACTGCAAAAGATATTCCAGGAAATGCTTTACATTATGGACTGGATGGATGAAATGAAGGTAACGCTTGACTGAAAGAAAGTAGGGGTGGCCAGAGCTCAGTCAGACAGACCTTTTCTTTGTGGGAGTCAAGCACTAGGGCCCTCTGTCAGCTGCACTTCTGCAGAGCCAGAGTGTGGCGACATTGCTCCCAAGCTCATAAATGAGATGAGCCCTGTGGAAAAGTTGTGACAAAGACCACTTCATAGCCAAGAGCTGTTGTAGTGACTCAGATCTCTATCTTCTGTATATTCCAGTGAGATAATCAAATTTGTGATTTTTTTTTCTCACTGTTAACTTGGTCTTTTTGTGCATTAGGAATACTGTTTAGGACCACGTATGCAGGCGGGAGGGTGATGGGAAGCACAGGCCATGATCTGGGAAGCCAAGCTTCAGGTCTTCAGTGCTCTTTCACTTTGCCTCCTTTGAAGCACCCTTCCTCATCGTTCTATAGAGCTGATATTTAAGTCTGGCCGGTCAGAAGTTGGGGAGTGTGGTAAAATGGTACAGGTTGGGAGGCAGGATGATAATGGCTGTCAGGCCACTGTGTGGTTTCTCCTCCATTGCCGGCAGCTCTGAGCCTAAAGTCAGGCCAATGTTCCACAGCCCTGTGCCTATTGGTTTCTTCTGATGCGAACTGTAGAGCATCATCTTTTTTTGCAGTTCTTGAGCTGAAAGGCTTTTATCCTTGAGAACAGAAGAGAATAATGTTGAGACAGTTCTCTTTCCTCTCAGAATACTGTGTTCCTCTCAGAAGAGAGCTCTGTCTCTGAATGTCAGTCTTCACCTGTGTCCTCTTAACTCTTGAGCTGTGGTAACGGACCAGGTCAGCTGATGGCTATCAATTTCCCTCTGCTGTCGTCCCACACTCACAGTGTTCTAAAGTTTTATCTTCTCTGACCTCTTAGAAATGTTTATAAAGTTTAGCAAAGGAGTGTTTTTTATTTTATAAATCATGATATGCACACTATAAATTAAGAGTGAAATAGAAATTTTATCTGGAGGCAATGTGAAATGGTAGATGAGAGAAAAATTGGCAGGTTGAATGACGAACAAGAAAATTTCAGTGAGTTTCAAAATGATGATGTGGTACCGAACCAGTCTCCTTGCTGATTAAAGATGTGGCACGTGACCATGGTCTCCTTATTGGTTATAGAAGTGACACCTGCCCATTTAAATGTGTGGTATACAGCTTTTAAGTAGATTGTCCTGTTGATTACATAGCTAGTATAAAGGCATGCCAATAAGCTCTTGAGTGTGTGCATGGGAGGGGAAACTTTCTGTTTTGTGCTTTTTAATGTGATTTTCATTTATTTTTGCCAAGGTGGATGGTCCTTAGTTACCTTGTCTCTCCTGATAGAGGTCTCCTGTTAGTTTTGTTCTGACTTACTGGGCCTTGTCTTGTCCAAAGGTGGCCAGTCCAAGCCAGAGGGAAGGTACATCGAGGATGCTGTGTCTGCTTGTTCAGAGATGATGGTACACTGAAATCAGAACTGTACTCACAGGTGCCATTTCTCTTGCCCTTTGTGCACAGGTGCTATTGTTGTCTCAAGACTACGGCAAACACTTGCTTGGTGTAGAAGACTTATTACAGAAGCATGCCCTGGTTGAAGCCGACATTGCAATCCAAGCAGAGCGGGTAAGAGGTGTGAACGCCTCTGCTCAGAAGTTTGCAACAGATGGGGAAGGTAAGAGTGGACTGTTCTAGATTACCTCCTTGACAGTAGGCAGGCATCTCTGTGGAGTGCAAACCTTGTGTGTGGCGACAGGCTTGTAAGTTACTACAGCACCGTAGGTTTCTGGAGGATTGTTTGCTTCCAGGTTATAATGTGTGCAGTACCATAGGTCTTTGAATACTTGAGCACTGTCTCTCATTATGAAATAGACACATTTTTCTTAAATACTCAAATGCTGCTTGGTTTTGAGTGCCTTGGCATCTTTCAGTGGAAATGCTGCCAGTCTGAATAAAGATGTGTGCTACAGCCTACTGTGACTGCCCCAGCAGCTCCCAGCTTTGACTCCAGTCACATGCTGGTCAGACCACGTAAACACAGCTGCCTTCTTTAATATGATTCTTGTGCTTTCTTGATTTATAAGTGATCTTTTCTACAGTTGGGCCAAAAGAGCAGTGTATGGCACAGCCCCTTCTTCCTATTCTAGTCAGTGTAGTTGGCATTTTCTTTAGGCCACCAACCAACTCCCAAATAGACATGGAGACTTATGATCAATTGTGGATGCTCAGCCTTAGCTTAGGCTTGTCCCACCAGCTCTTTTAACTTCATGTTTTTATTCATCTACATTTCGCCTCTGAACTTTTTACCCTTTTTTGCATTCTGCATGTCCTACTTTCCTGCTTCTTCTGGGTCTGGATGGATGGCCCAGGTGCCTTAGATCACAGGTGCCTTAGGCAGGCAAGGTACAATAGTAACACGTCTTTATATAATTAAATAAGTGCAAGATATCTATTTAACTATGTAATTAAATATTCTGTAGCATAAACAAATGCACCACATATTACATGGTTAAACAAATATTCCACAAGTCAGGATCTCAGGAAGTATTCTGCTGCTTTTTACATGGCACTGTTTAGACTTGAACCTGTAACCAAGCTAGAACATGATCTGCAGATGAACAGGAAGCACTTGGAAACTCAGTTAGATCCTCAGCATCCTTTTCTTGGTTGAAATAGGCTACAAGCCCTGCGACCCCCAGGTCATCCGAGACCGTGTTGCCCACATGGAGTTCTGCTATCAAGAGCTTTGTCAGCTGGCAGCTGAACGTAGGGCTCGCCTGGAAGAGTCCCGTCGCCTCTGGAAGTTTTTCTGGGAGATGGCAGAAGAGGAAGGCTGGATTCGGGAGAAGGAGAAAATCTTGTCCTCTGATGATTATGGGAAAGACCTGACCAGTGTCATGCGCCTGCTGAGCAAGCACCGGGCGTTTGAGGATGAGATGAGTGGCCGCAGCGGCCACTTTGAGCAGGCTATTAAAGAGGGCGAAGACATGACTGCAGAGGAGCACTTTGGATCGGAGAAGATCCGTGAAAGAATCGCTTACATCCGGGAGCAGTGGGCCAACCTGGAGCACCTCTCAGCCATGCGGAAGAAGCGCCTCGAGGAGGCCTCCTTACTGCACCAGTTCCAGGCTGATGCCGATGACATCGATGCCTGGATGCTGGATATCCTCAAGATCGTCTCCAGCAATGATGTGGGCCACGATGAGTACTCCACACAGTCTCTGGTCAAGAAGCATAAAGATGTAGCAGAAGAGATCACCAACTACAGGCCCACTATTGACACACTGCATGAGCAAGCCAGTGCCCTTCCCCAAGCACATGCAGAGTCTCCGGATGTGAGGGGCCGCCTGGCCGGCATCGAGGAGCGCTACAAGGAGGTGGCAGAGCTAACACGGCTAAGGAAGCAGGCTCTGCAAGATACCCTGGCCCTGTACAAGATGTTCAGCGAGGCTGATGCCTGCGAGCTCTGGATTGATGAGAAGGAGCAGTGGCTCAACAACATGCAGATCCCAGAGAAGCTGGAAGACCTGGAAGTCATCCAGCACAGGTGAGCTGAAGTTACTACCTGGGTGCAAGGGATGTGGGCTGACACGTGTGACCAGTGGCCATGGAAATCACTACCCTGTTGAATTGCCTTTTTTAGATTTGAGAGCCTAGAACCTGAAATGAACAACCAGGCTTCCCGGGTTGCTGTGGTGAACCAGATTGCACGGCAGCTGATGCACAGTGGCCACCCCAGTGAAAAGGAAATCAGAGCTCAGCAGGACAAACTCAACACGAGGTACACGTGGCTTCAGCAGTGGGTCTGGGGAGGGTGGGGCTCTTGCTCAGCTCTGCCCTCAGGAACTCCCCGTGCAGGTCACTGGCCTTAGCACAGATGTCATAACAGTGGCAGCTGCTTCTCCATGTTTTCTCGGCCATGTTTTCCAAGAATGGGCTTTTAGGGTGACGTGACATCATTCAGGACATAAGTCAAGTCACCCAGCACCTACTTCTTTCCAAATTGAGGTTACAGCGTTGGTGACCTGTGGAAGACAGCAAGATGGAACCTGTATTGTCCCTTTTAAATGAGGTGTACAGCAGGTTCTGGTGAAGCTGGAAAAGGCCTCCGTTATCAGGAAAGACCTTTGTCCTGTTCTCGCCTGTCAGTCTGTTAAACAGACTTTTTGAGTAGCTTACAATCAGTTTGGAAAATGTTCCTTCAGAGCGGTTTTGAGATGTGCGTGATGAGTACAGTAGATACGAATTACTAGACCCTATGGGACAGATGTGGTAACTGGCGACTACATTGCATTGAGCCAGTGATGGATATTTACTGGGTAACATGATTTAAAAACAGAGGAAAGCATTTAGTCAGAAAGAAGGAAGGAAAACAGTGAGACAGCTTCAACTCTCACTATTCATCCTAGTATCTGCCATAGATTTGGTCTCTCTCTGTTCCCAGGTGGAGCCAGTTCCGAGAGCTGGTGGACAGGAAAAAGGATGCCCTGCTGTCTGCCCTGAGCATCCAGAACTACCACCTCGAGTGCAATGAGACCAAGTCCTGGATCCGGGAAAAGACCAAGGTCATTGAGTCTACCCAAGACCTTGGCAATGACCTGGCAGGTGTCATGGCCCTGCAGCGCAAGCTGACCGGCATGGAACGAGACTTGGTGGCCATTGAGGCGAAACTGAGCGACCTGCAGAAAGAAGCCGAGAAGCTGGAGTCTGAGCACCCTGACCAGGCTCAAGCCATCCTGTCTCGGCTGGCCGAGATCAGTGATGTGTGGGAGGAGATGAAGACAACCCTGAAGAACCGAGAGGCCTCCCTGGGAGAGGCCAGCAAACTGCAGCAGTTCCTGAGGGACTTGGATGACTTCCAGTCTTGGCTCTCCAGGACCCAGACTGCTATCGCCTCAGAGGACATGCCCAACACCCTGACTGAGGCAGAGAAGCTTCTCACACAGCATGAGAACATCAAAAATGAGATTGACAATTATGAGGAGGACTACCAGAAGATGAGGGACATGGGCGAGATGGTCACGCAGGGACAGACTGATGCGCAGTACATGTTTCTGCGACAGCGGCTGCAGGCCTTAGACACTGGCTGGAACGAGCTCCATAAGATGTGGGAGAACAGACAGAACCTTCTCTCCCAGTCCCACGCCTACCAGCAGTTCCTCAGGGACACGAAACAAGCCGAGGCTTTCCTTAATAACCAGGTAATTTTTGGTTTGGCTTTGGCTTCCAGCCTTTTGAAACAGGCCCTGAAGTTTGAGACTTTTGGCAAAGTGGCGGGTTTAAACCATGCCTGTGTGAAATATATGTATTATTTTGAAGCCCCCTACCCCCAGGACTCTTAATGGCATTGAAGTCCCTCATGACGTAATGACTTCAAATTGACGTTTTCTGAGGAAGCTCGTTTTGCCCTACGGTCTAGTCCTGCTGAGGACCACTTCTATTTGTGGTCGGTCCTCATAACACCTCACTTAAATTGGCAATATTCTGTGAGGTGCTGGTAGAATTTTAAAGAGTACAGTGGACAAGTTTGGGGGAGTTGTTTTTCTAGAAAGATCAAGAACTTCACCCAAGCATACAAAACAAAGAAGAAAGTTAAAAAAAAAAAAAAAGAAGAAGAAGCAGAAGCAGAAGCAGAAGTGATAAGAGCAGGTAAAGATGGCTGCCAGCCTCAGGTTGTTACTCTCTCTTAAAGGAAGAATATAGAAGTGCTGCTGCTGCCTTTCTGAGCATGGGAGGACTCTCACAGCCCACAGCCTAAGCTTTGCTCTTTGTGGGAAACCAATTCATAACATTTGCCACCTGGGGAAAAGTTAATTTGCATGGAAATGCATAAGGGAAAAATTCTCTGACATGTCATTCTGGATTTTTTTTCCTTTTTTAAACAAGGAGTATGTTTTGGCTCATACCGAAATGCCCACCACCCTGGAAGGAGCTGAAGCAGCTATTAAAAAGCAGGAGGACTTCATGACCACCATGGACGCCAACGAGGAGAAGATCAGCGCTGTTGTGGAGACAGGCCGGAGGCTGGTGAGCGACGGGAACATCAACTCAGATCGCATCCAGGAGAAGGTGGATTCTATCGATGACAGGTACAATTCTTAGACTTCTGAGTCGTTGACCCAAAGTCCTTGGTACTGTGGGCCTGAGTTTCGCAGTGAGCAGAATATAGGTATTTAATCAAAATTGCATCTGTCCACCCGGAAAATGAGTGGGTGGTACATGACCACTTATTGTGATTCTTCTAAAGCATGCACAGCTCTCCTCAGACGAGAGCCAGGGAGGCTAAGCTAGTGCTTCGCCGGGTACGTTCCGTGTGCCGAGCAGCAGTCCCTACAAGCTGCACTTGTGCGGAGTAGTCATGGTGGCTCACCTGAGGGGACCTTGAGAACCAGAATTTTCCTAGTCTACACCACATTCTCGTTCGTCCATGAGACACTTTTCACACATGTCAGTAAGAAGGGGAAGCTTTCTTGTCCTGAGTACCTAAGAGAGCCATGGAGGAACGGGATCTGCCTCTCTTAGAAAATTGGCATAGGTGATACTATCATAGTGCTTTTGTGTAGACATTTTCTCTTCATTTAGAGCATTCTCCAAGATTAGACAGTTTGACATCATCTTCTACTCCTCTTTTTTGAAAGGTTGTCTCCCTAGTTTTGTCTGGCTCTATGCTGGTCAAAGTAGGAGGCCTGAGCAGATCAAAGTTGGGGTGTACTAGCGTGGCCAGTTCTGGGCTGGCCAACACAGATGCGTCATTAGCCTGTGTTCTGACGTCCCTTTGCCTGAAGCATATTCTGAGTGTAAGGTCTTCTGAGCCCGATCTCCGGGCTCCTCATCTTGTGCAGGTTCAAAGGAGCTGCTTGCTGGGCCCAGTCTCTTGCTTTCCACATCTAAGAAGATCTCCTGGGAAGCTGGGTCTGGTCAACTTTAAATAAGCCATAAGGGAGCCAGGCAGTGGTGGTGCATGTCTTTAATCCCAGCACTCGGGAGGCAGAAGAAGGCAGATCTCTGAGATTGAGGCCACCTGATCTACAGAGCAAGTTCTAGGACAACCAAGGCTACACAGAGAAACCATGTCTCAAAAAAAAAAAAAAGAAAGAAAGAAAGAAAAAGAAAAAAGACATGAAGTACACAGGGGAGTTGCTCTGGTTCCCAGGTTTAGCGGTCCCAGTTTTGTAACTGCTGGATGTTCTAAGCGTGTGCCTGTAACTTTTACTATAATTTTGTATGTGTTACTTTTAAAAACATACAAAAATTCTATCAAAACTGAATGTAAGAACCAGATTTCTTGCAGTTCCTAATCTTTCAGGGAAAAAAAGAGAAAGACTTCCTTCTTTCCTGGCGTCAGATCTCATTTTGTGAGTGGACTGTCTTGTTCTTCCACAGGAGATGCACATGCGACTCCCCAAGGCAAGAGTGGCTCTTAGACATGTGCATTCAAACAGCCGTGCTGCTGGCCTGTGGCCTCCTGGCTTATTGAATGTCCACAGTGCTTAGCTTAGCTGCAGGGCTGTTAGAAGCAGGTGGCTCTGAGGATGAGTGGCTGCTGGTTCAGGGATTTCTTAGGATTTCTAAGTTTGTTTTTGTTTTTCAGGAAAGGCTTTTTCTAGGTAGCCTGGCTGTCCTAGAGTTTGCTCTGTAGATTGAGGCTGGCCTCGAACTCAGAGATCCACCTGCCTCTGCCTCCGTGCCGGGATTAAAAGACACGTGCCACCACACCCTGCTTGGATTTCTCAGGTTTATAAAGGAGAAAGAGTTGGGTGGTGGTGCTGCACACCTTTAAATCCCAGCACTTGGGAGGCAGATTTCTGAGTTCAAAGCCAGCCTGGTCTACAGAGTGAGTTACAGGTCAGGCAGCTCTACTCTGAGAAACCCTGCCAAACAAAAGAACGATGGGAGGAGTTAGCTTGCCATGTTGATCATCCTCAGTCTGCTTTCTTAACAGCTGATAATGAACTGAATCCTAGTATCACTTCATTAGCCCTGAAGGACTTGGATTAGAAACCAGATTGACAGGATTTTTATGGACAGATCTGGGAGTTCCGGAGCTGTAGGGACAGAAGCTGAATAAATATCTAACCCTTCAGATCTTTTCTTATAGAGAAAGTTACTGCCACAGAGCCTCCTGTAGAATGTAAAGCTACAGTATGTGAGTGCTGAGGAAATGTGGGCAGGGTCTCCCCTAAAGGTCTGAAGGTGGCAGGAAGCCACCTCCTGCCCAAAAGGAAGATGGCAGCAGTGTCCAGACACTGGGCAGCACAGCATGGACGTCCATCTAGATTGATACAGAAATCCCTCTATTGTAGTCAGGGTCTCAAATGCCATGATCCAAAGCAGCTTGCGAAGGAAAGGGTTTATTTCTGGCTTACAGCTTGTGGTCCATCGTCCAGGGATGTCAGGGCAGGAACTCAAGGCAGGCGCCTAGAAGCAGGAGCTAGAACCACAGCCGTGGATGAGTGCTGCTCACCAGCTAACTTGTTCCTCATGGCCTCAGTCTGCTTTCTTATAGCGTCCAGGACCACCAGCCTGGGGGTGGCACTGCCCACAGTGAGCTGGGCCTGCCCACATCAATCATCAATCACAAGTACACACCACAGGCTTGTCTACAAGTCAGTCTGATGAGACATTTTCTCAATTAACGCTATCTCTTTCCAAATGACTTAGCTAGCCTGTGTCAAGTTGACATAAAATAAGCCAGCACTCTTGACCCCTTACCAGCTTCACACACACACACACACACACACACACACACACACACACACCTCTTAGTAAGCTGTAACCTTTTTGTCTTGTTGTCTTCAAAATGCCATACTAATACTAATATAACAATATAACGTCAAAAACTCCACAGCCTTTAAAAATTCAAAGACCTCAAGGTTAAAACATCTACAGTCTCTTTCAAAGTTTAAGCTTCTCTAAAATATTCAAAGTCTCCAAACTATCTATCTATGGTATCTTTAAAATATCCAGTTTTCTTTTTAATTCCAAAGCCTCTAAATTCCACAGTCTTTCAACTGTCGCTTCCTTAAAATCAAAAATAAATACTTTCTAATTTAAGAAGGAAGAACCAAGGTAAAGTCACACTGAAATCAAACTCCAACAGCTGTAAAGACTTTGGAGACCCACTCATGATTCGCTGGGTTCCAGAGGGTCTCCAGCTGTCCACTGTACACACAGCTTGTCTCCTGTGCTCAAGTTGGCGCTACTCCACAGCTGCTGCTGCCCTACTGGTGGTCCCATTGGTCCCATGGTGCTGGCATCTCCAGACTTCTTGGGTCTTCTCTGAACCATCACCAGTGGCCTCTCCTGGGCTCTCTTCAGGTGCTCTGACCCTGCCTCATGGTGTCAGACCTCACCTTTTCTCCATGACCCCTTCAGTCCTGGGGTTTCTTCCACTGCTGCTGAGGCTGCAACTTCACCAATAACCTCTCATGGTCCCAGGCTGAAGCTGCTCTCCGTGACCCCTTCAGTCCCACTACCAGCGGGAGCAGCAGTCTCCAGCAGTCTCGGCCAGCTCTTAACTACAGCTCCTGTGTGCTGACCCTAAAAACACTTCCCAAGTTTGGATTCTTCCAGAAAAGTGAAGGTTTTATTTCCACAGATTCTTTTTTTAATGAAATATTTTAAAATATTTTCCCGTTTTTATGTATTGTATATGAGGCGCACTCTGTGGATGTCAGACAGAACTTGCAGCAGCCACCACGTAGATGGCAGGGATTGAACGCCAGTCATCACACTGAACCATCTTCTCCAGCTTCTACAGATTCCTTGTTTGTTTTGTTCTTTCGGGACAGGGTTTCTTTGTGTAGCTTTAGCTGCCCCAGAGCTAGCTCTGTAGACCAGGCTGGCCTTGCCTCTGCCTCCAGAGTGCTGGGACTAAAGGCATATGCCACCACTGCCTTTGGCTTCTCCAGATTCTTGATCTAAAATACCACATACATGGACCAAATAGAATCTTGACTCCGTGTGAAACCCCGCTAGGCAGGCCTCCATCATCTGCAGTTCTCATGCTTCCTCCTTGGTCACTCTAGCCTGTGTCCAGTCGACATAAAAACTAGCCCGTTCACCCTCTCACATGCGTTAGCGGTACCAAATTACTTTATGCCTTCATTCAAATTCACAGGAGGCAGAATTATACCCAGCATTAGTATCTGCTGCACTTTTGAGTCTTGTTATTGGGGCCAGTGGTGAGAGATGGAAATAAAATAGATGTCACTGTGTAGAGTGCTTTCCTGACCACGGGAAGAGCAGTCGTATTTGAGAAGGTTCTTCCCGGGCCCTTCCCTATGACCTAATCCGTGAGCCAAAGTTGAGAGCATTTCTAAATTTTCCTTTTCAGAGCATCACGTGTTGTCTTTTGGCTGTGCAAAAGTCTTTGGGTTTTGGTTGGGATTTGTGAGACACAGTGTTATTCTTTAGCCCAGGCCGACCTCAGACTCACAACAATCCTCTGGCCTCGCTCATCTTTGTCAGTGCCGGGGTCACAGGCACAAACCACCAGACAAGGCTTCGTGCCCAGCATTATCTGAGGTGGTTTTTCTCCTCAGAGCATATCGTATCATGGAAAGGCCGTGTGCACGCCCATGCTCATCCCCAGGCAGTGATATTTGGATCTGCACCTTCTTCATGATCTTACCATCAGTGGAAGATTCATTCATAAGCACAGAAATCTGCATGCATGAGACCGGATTGCATAAGAAATGCATTCACATTCTGGCTGGTAGTTTTTCTCCTTAGGGGAGACTTGTTTACAGTGTCTGAGATGGTTGTCATTCCACTGTTTCAGATGCACAGTCTGTTCTCGCCAGCGTGCATCTCTGCTCCTGTGACATTTGCATGGGATGCCGTGATGAAGGGAATGATTAAAGGCGAGACTACTGCATTTTGCCACTAACTGCAACTCCAACTATCTCCCACTCGAAGATTTGTTTATTAAACTCTCCTGTAAACAGCTGGAAGCTGGGGTCAGGGCCTTTCAGTAATGTTCTGACATTTCTTCCCGACAAGCATTTTTAGATATTTATTCCTTCAGCCCAGGTTCGTTGAAGTCTTGCTTTAGTTTGTGGTTTCTGATAAAGAATAACAGTGGTAAATTAGTATGCCCACATTTTGCTTAAGTGTTATGATCCTTTGTCCATGGGAAGCTACAGGAACTGTTTTAACTAAGAAAGGAGGAAAGGGTCCTCCTATGTCTGAAACATTTGAATGGCCGTGTGGATTCCCTTTGTGATATTCTTACAGCCCTGGGAATAGGGCGTTTTTCTTCAGGTCCCTTAGGTGGGGCAGCTGCACTGCCACGACACTGAGGGTGTGTGGCACAGCCATTGTAAGGTCTTCCTTTCTCTTGAGGGGGCTTCTTTGAGTGTCATGCAACACTTGCGTGATTCCTGAGCTGTTCTTGCTCATTTCCACCGTTGGCTGGCAGGAATAGAGGACACTCCTGTCCCCCAACTCAAATAGCAAAGAATTGCTTTTCAAATCATAGTGGAGGCCCAGCTCTCCCTGTTAGCCACAAACTCATTTAGCTGAGGGTGACCTTGAACTCCTGACTCTCCTGACTGCAGCACAGGAGTGCTGAAATTAGAGGTGCGCAGCACCGTGCTGTTTTGTGTGATGCTAGCAAGCGTTTACAGGGCATTGTGGATGCTAGGTAGATGGGCACCGCACCAGCTGAGCTACACCTACAGCCTGTGTGCTGTGCCTTCGTCCTATAACACCCTCAGCGTAGCCGTGCTGTCTTGCAAGGGTGACCAGGAGTGTCAGAGAAGTGTCTGTGGCATGCTTGTTGATATTAACCATGGGACAGCAGCTTTGTTGCATTAGCAGCCCCTTTCGTGGCATTTACACTGCCGTTCCAGTTTCTGGAGACTTATGCCAGTAGCACATGAAGTATGTTTGCCAGCAGGTTAGGGTTCAAACTGTGAGCGCCTGCCTCTCCTATCGTTTACTATTCCATCAGCAACTTCTGAATCTTACAGGGTTTTTATTGTTGTTTATGTTCTTTGTTTTTTTGTCTTAAGGTTTTGTGTTTTTGCTTAAAACCACAGCTACCCCATCACGAGTAGAATCAAATAAGCATGTTCCCCATAGGTCTAAAATTTTTCGTTTGCAGTGCTTGGTGTGATGACTTTTTCCAAGATAGGGAATTTACCAGAAATATTTCTAAAGGTTAATTAAGCTGGGTGTGGTGGGACATGCCTTAAATTCCAACACAAGTGGTGGAGGCAGGACTGATCTACATAAGTGAGTTCATGGTCGGCCAGAGGTACATAGTGAGACCCTGTCTCCAAAACCAGACAAATCTCAACCCTCCCCACAAAAAAAAAAAAAATCAGAACAGCAAAGATAATTACATGATTTTTTAAATTATTTATTTCTTTTCTTTGTATGGGTGTTTTATCTGTAGATCTGCTCACTATGTGAGTACCTGGTGTGGTGGATTCTGTGGAACTGGAGTTAGAGAGGTTTGTAAGCTGCCATATGGGTCCTGGGAATTGAATTCACGACCTCTGGGAAAGCAATCAGTGCTCTTAACCAATAGGCTACCTCTGGCACAACAATTACGTGATCTTGTGTATTTTTTAGCCTTGCACCTAATAGATTTGATGTACCAATAAAAGGTTTGTCTGCTGACACAGTAAGCCAGATCAAACTGAACTGAAAAATTAGAGGAACAGGTTTATTTGAGCAAAGCAACGCACAGGTGGATTCCCTAGTCCCAGAGAGGGAGGCCAGAGAAGCCCTGTGCCTGAACTAAAGCAGGGAGATTGTATAGCATGTAGGTGAGGGGTGATGACGTGTCCTCCACAAGCTGGGTTTGTGCCCAAGTGTGGTCAAAAGCTGAGTGCTTTAGGTGGAGACTTAGGCAGCTTCAGGGGAGGAACCGCTGCAACTGCCGAGATTTCGGAACTGGGCTTTTTGGTGCCCTCGTCTTGTTGGAGATTCTCTGAGAGGGTAGGGTTTGGAGAGAGAGATAGGAATAGAGCTTTCCAGATCATGCAGGGGCTCATTCGTTTTCCAGCTGCTCAGGCCCCATAGAGTATTGGAAGTTGCTTACAATGCACTTCCTGTTTACTTAGGTAATATATCCTTCTGGGGTCTTTAATGGAGTTGAAGACAGATAGTTATAGTTTTTCTTAGTTATGATAAAAGATAAATTAAATATGAAACTTTAGAGTCACAAAAATATTGTAACTGTAATTCTTGCTTGATACTTGTTTTATGTAATTTTACTATGTTAAAGTTAAAACCTTCTTTTATATTTAGACAGAAAATGGGAGATGATGTGGGATTCCCCTCTGTATGCTGTGAATGTTTTAATACCATTGATTAATAAAGAAGCTATTTTGGCCTATGGCAGGGCAGAATAGAGCTAGGTGAGAAAACTAAACTGAATACAAGGAGAAAGAAGGTAGAGTCAGGCAGATACCATGTAGCTGCCAAAGGAGACTGATGCTGGAACCTTACTGGTAAGACACAGCCTTGTGATGATATACAGATTAAAAGAAATGGATTAATTTAAGAGCTAGCTAGGAATATGCTAGGAAGAGCTAGTTAGGAATAGCCTAAGTCTGAGCAATTGGGAAATGAATGAGAAGTCTCTGTTTACAGTACCCAGTTATGAGTTTCTGGAGAATAAATTTCAAATTCTTCTGCATTGTCAGTAACAGGGTCTTGTGCACAGTGCACACTCAGATTTTCATTTCTATAATTAGATTCATTTAAGTGTGTGCAGTGATTGTTGTTGGCCTCTTGTGTGGTTGTGACAGGTCTACCTACTGTGACTTACGTATTTGGAGGATGCTAACATTTCTCCATCTTGCCTCTTTCAAATAGTTAAGAACTTTAATCGAACACTTCTTGGTACAGAAGCCCAGGGAAGAAATCAACTTGTAAATTCTACATTTAATTATTTTTAAATTTTTTAATTCTTTTGACAGACACAGGAAGAATAGAGAGGCAGCCAGTGAACTTCTGATGAGATTAAAGGACAACCGAGACCTACAGAAATTCCTGCAAGATTGTCAAGAGGTATGTTCCCCTGCAGTCATTCTCTGGTGTCTAACAGTAGCCAGCCAGCATTTGGAGAAAAGAAATTGAATTGTGAAAGTAATGAAGCTAGTAAGTTATCCACAGTTATGGGTTATGGTTACAGTGCTTCTGTCAATTCACTTAGAGGAGCTGTATTATCAGTAATTTAGATTGTCAGTTTCTCTACATTTTAGGATATTATAGAGTAGTCCCATACATAAATTAACTACATGTGGATATTTCATTTTAAGTTAAAATTCAGAGAATAGTTCTAGCAAACTAGCCCTATTTTAAATGCTCAATTGCTAGTACAACTGCTGGCTACCACATTGGACAACACAGACGTAGATACTGTCCATCATTTCAAAAAACTACTGAACAGTGATATCTGAAAAATACCTTGGAAAGCATTTAGTTGTGTTTTAATGCTTTGAAATAAGGTACAATTAAACACCATGGAAGGGAAGAACTTAGTAAGCACTGACACTGTCTCTATATATTAAAAACCAGAGATACAGGGCTAGAGAGATGCTTGGTGGTTAAGAGCACTGGCTCGCTCTCCCAAAGGATCCAGGTTCAGTTAAACTCAGAACTGCCTGAAATTCTAACTCCTGGCTATTTGACTGCTCCCTTTGGCTTCTGCATGCACACGCTACACAGTGTACATGTAGGCAAACACCTATTAGCATATAATAAAAATGTATAAATCTGTTTTAAAAAACAGAAAATTTAAAACTGTAATCCAGATTTCTTATTCCTTCAAGACCTTTAAAACAATGTTACTTTAAAACAAGTTATACTCTGGTTGTCAAAGATCAACTTTTAACATGTGGTACTAATCGCATGGCTCTCCCCTGATAAATGTATAAACAAACTTTGAGAACTAAAGTTGGCCAGGAAAATATAGTCCCTCTGTGCAAGTTAGCTGGGTAAACGCGTGTAGAAAACTCCACATATGTGAATGCATGAACACATCATATTTCTCTGTCTGCTAGAGACTGTCAATGAAACTCAGTCCTCTCTGGTTTATTAGAATAAATTCCCTTGGAGCCAAAAATGGGCAAGTAACATCCACAAGGGAATGGAGGGACCTGGGGGCTGGCGGTCAGGGGCAGTATTAGCTCGTGTGCTATTACACAGCTAACTCACCACATTTAGTGAGTTATGAACATTTGGCCGTATGTCCAAAGAAATGCAGCAGGCATGTTAGATCTTTTGTCACAACAGTCCATGTCCAGTGAAGAGACTGGCGGACGGACCTTAGGAAGGGAAGTCCCTAAACTGTGTCCCCTTTAAGCACCCATGTTAGGTAGGAAGGCTTCTTCTGAGTGACAGGCGGGCATGAACAACCGTCTAGACAGGACATGTGCTCCGACATAAACAACCATCTAGACAGACATGTGCTCTAACATAAACAACCGTCTAGACAGACATGTGCTCCGACATAAACAACCGTCTAGACAGGACGTGTGCTCCGACATAAACAACCGTCTAGACAGGACGTGTGCTCCGACATAAACAACCGTCTAGACAGGACGTGTGCTCCGACATAAACAACGGTCTAGACAGGACCTGTGCTCCGACGTAAACAACCGTCTAGACAGGACGTGTGCTCCGACATAAACAACCGTCTAGACAGGACGTGTGCTCCGACATAAACAACCGTCTGGACAGGACATGTGCTCCGAAGGAAGCTGTGCCCCTTGGCACAGACATCACCTGAGACTGTGTTCTTTTGGGCAGAGAGTTGATGCGCTCTGTTAAGCCTGCTTTTTGGTTTGTTTTTTATTCATTCATTCAAGATGGTCTCACACTGTAGTTTAAAGTGGCCTGCATCTAGTGCTCTGGCCTCCCAAGTTCATTCAAGAGGGTCTCACACTGTAGTTTAAAGTGGCTTGCCGTCCAGTGCTCTGACCTCCCAAGTTCTGCCGTTACAGGTGTGAGCCGCTGCCCTTGTCTTGCTTCTGCTTTTAAAGGGTTAACCTGCCCTTGGCTGAACCATGGTAAAGCTGAGACTAAATCTGAGAAAAGAATGCAAGTAATAGACCCATGAGTGTCCTGGGGAAACCCGAGGGAAGCTCGTTTACCGCTGGCGTTTCCAGCACTTTGGTTTTTAACCACCTGGCCACAGGTTCCATACATAGAAAACTCCTCCTCCCCAGTGGCTCACAAGAAACGCTGAGTCATAGTGCATGCCCAACACTGCACACACTTGCAGTAAATTAGCGACTGTGGCTAAAGTCCAGTGACCTTCAGGCACCTGAGGGGGTCCAGCTCAATTTTCCTCTGTACACAGGGAATATCGGGCTATAGTCCTATTGTTGCTTATATCTAGGAAATGATTTGTAGGTTTCTATGTGACCACTGGGCCAGGTCTCCTTGTTTCTTAGGCTCTGTTTTGCCGTTGCTCGGTGATCTTCCTTAAAGTTGGCACAGTCACAGTGACTGCTAGAATGTTGGATATAGTCAACATGTGACAAAATTTAGGTCAAGTTTGGTGGTTCCAAGACTCTCTATAGAAATACAAGTATATTGACAGGGGAAGGGGGTGGCCACACACCACACATTCTTGTACTGTAAACATCCATCATTCTGCCTCATTTAAAATATACCCAGTTTTAAGCCAGTCTCTTGGGAATGGAGTGTGTATAAAGCAGCTTTACATTTGGCTGTCCTTTATGACGATAGTTGTTTACACCCAGAGGTGTAATTCCACTCCATTACTGGCTATTTGTGTTCAGGGTCCAGAGAATCCAGGGGTTTGTTGCCTCCTCCATACCCAACGCTCCTCTTTCCCCTTCCCCCACCCTCCCTTTCTCCTGGGTGCCCTGACTAAAAGGGGCAAGATTGTGAAAACTGCCTTTGTTTTCATAAACACAGGGTCAGCCATTTCACTAGTGAGAACAGGGACCAGCTTGTTCACCTCATATATGAATGTGAGGGACATCTTATGTATGTATATGAAAATGAGGAATGTCTTTTGTGTGTATACGAACGTGAGAGACATATATGTATACAAATGTGAGGGACATTTTATGTATGTATACGAATGTGAGGAACATCTTACATGTGTATACATATGTGAGGGACATCTTATGTATGTATACGTACGTGAGGAACATCTTATATATGTGTACATATGTGAGAGACATCTTATGTGTGTATACATATGTGAGGGACATCTTATGTATGTATATGAATGTGAAGGACATCTTACGTATATATACAAATGTGAGGAACATCTTATGTGTGTTTACATATGTGAGAGATATCTTATGTATTATACATATGTGAGGAACATCTTAATGTATGTATGTGTATGTGAGGAATATCTTATGTATGTGTATGTATGTGAGGGACATCTTAGGTGTGTGCACGTATGTGAGGGACATCTTATGTATGTATACGTATGTGAGAGACATCTTATGTATATGAGGAACACAGTGTGGTTTTAGTGGAGTGTCCTAAAAAGTAAATAATCTGAAATCTGGGGCTGACTGGCTTACTCTTGTACAGTGTACTTCCTATTTTCTGAAGTGCAGGGTTGATTTTGTTTGTTTTGTTTTCCCAGAAAGGCAGTGCAGACATGTCTGGAATAGGACTGAGTTCAGTGCTGAGCCTTGTTCAGTGGTTAAAGCATTTTTATTCTGTCTGCACAGTGATCTTGTCTGCAGACAATGAGTATATTCTGACCTGACCTTTGTGAATGCCCACCAATAATCACTGTAGCGTTAGTTCAGAATGCTGACGAAGGACTGGTGAACTGGCCAGCTCCATAGACCCACAGCATTGTGCTATACTGCATGATCCTTTACCTGTAGAACATGTATGAGCACATTGGTTTATCATGAATGGCCATAGTGGTTCACATGTCAGCCACTTAGATAGTTGGGAAATAGTTAAATCTTTTAAAATAACAAGTGTACTGTTTTTATTGTTATGTGACTGATTGGTCACTGGTCTGCCATTACAAAGGATTTACTTTGAACCTTGCCCGCCTCAGCGTGAGAAAGGTGGCACCAGTGCCTAGAGTTTTCATCTGTTCTCATAGCCAGCAGTTCTCTTGTGACCTGCTTTGTCCTCCTTGACATTTTATAAAGAACAGATCTACTGCTGTTGAAGGCTTCCCAGCAGCATCCAGGGTGTGAATGAAAAGCTTTGGGAACACTGATGCTGTAAGGGATTCTTTGCTCTCATGTGCCATTTGTAGACCTTGAGAAATGGAACCATGATGTTCAGATGCAGACTCACAGTGAACAGTGACTACTTTAAAAGTAAGTTGTTCACTGTTTCCCAAGTGAAACAAGATGGTTCCTTAAGACACTTGTGATTCCTTTGTGTATCTCTGGCCTGACCACTAGTGGGCAAGCAGGACCAAGCAGGGGCTGACTTGGGATAAAAACCTGAAGGAGATATGGGTCAGGACCTGGTGTTTGACCAACTCCCATCCCAAGCCTCTTAGAATCCATTTCCGTCTGTCAGCAGCTGGCAAGCTTTGCGCTGCTCTCAAGAATTTGCTTTCAAGTATATGTGGTTGATCTCAGAAGTTTCGTGAAATGTTGTTAGTCCTAATGGAAAGTTCATTAGAGAGCTAGAGGCTATAGAAAAAGAGGTAAAGGTTATTTGGAGTTGTCAGAGATGAAGAAAGGTTGTTGTGGTTGCCTTAGCTCCACAGTGAGTTGTTTATGTTCTTTGACATTCCCACACATGCACCCATGGCAGGAAGGAACGATAGATAAACAAGCAGGTTTGTAGGTCGGGTTTTTTGTTTGATTTGGTTTGGTTTGGTTTTGGATTTTTGAGACAGGGTTTCTCTGTGTAGCTCTGGCTGTCCTGGAACTTGCTCTGTAGCCCAGGCTAGCTTCAAATTCATAGAGATCCGCCTGCTGTGCTAGGATTAAAGGTATGTGCCACTACCACCCAGCAGTGTGGGTTGCTTTAAAATGTGTGATTGTCAAATGAGTTAAATGACAGTCACAATTAACATGTTATAGCTGTCACAGGTATCTGAGAGAGGAAAACGCTTGTGTTTTCAACTAACTCAAGTAGAGCTGCAAGCACAGCCTCCTGGGGAAAGCTGACCAAAAGCGCTGTCGAGTTTAAAAGCTGCTTTGGAGCTTTTGTACTTTGGACTTTAATGATAACTCCACCATTTGGATCAAATTTGGGGACAAGATGTGTCAGAGATGCAAAGTAAAATATTTGGTTGTCTGTTAATATGGAAATATGTAGTCCCAAATGTAATCCTTCCTAAGTAGAATAAAAGACTAACTTCGTCATAACAGCTTCTAAAACCTTCTTGCTGTTCCGCCGTAGCTGTCCCTGTGGATCAATGAGAAGATGCTGACTGCCCAGGACATGTCTTACGATGAAGCCAGAAACCTGCACAGTAAATGGTTAAAGCATCAAGCTTTTATGGCAGAACTTGCATCCAACAAAGAATGGCTTGACAAAATTGAGAAGGTGGGTTCAGTAGTCAGGTAAGACCTTTCCCCCACTCTCATTCTACATTGTGGCCTTGGTAAGGAGGAAAGCATAAAACCCAGGGAAGCAGGAGAAGAGGAAATGAATTCCTTTTTATTTAGGGTACTTTTAGAGTCATATGTCATCATTTACAAAAGTTATAGAGCCAGTAGCAGTGCCCCGCTTCCACTTACAGTTTCTGACTTTAGTCCCCCAGCAGGGAGAAAAGCAGAGACCCAACTTGGGACCTGGTTTATCTTAGTGGCTACCAAGTGATTGGTCATTCCTTCCTCACTGCCATTGCCCATATACCTGTGTTGCTTTGTGGCAACTTTATGCTTTATGAGAGACTATTGCATAAATTTTTAAATGCTGTGTGTGTGTCTGCTGTATACTAGGCACTAACTATGATAATACCTATATTTACATAGGGAGAGTCTGTACAGTGTAATGGAAGTGTGTGTTTCTTAAGTCTCCTTTCCGTTCACTGTTGGACTCCTAAGAGTTAATAATGTGTTATGTGTGGTCTTTGGAACGTGAAGTTGTAGGTTACTAACACTAAATGTCTGGTTGCCTCAGTTGAAACTGTTAGAGCATGCAACATTGATTGTTGACATTCTAGAAGCATAGAGTATATACACAAGACTGTTGTTGGTTTTACCCAGCAGTAACTTCATGGGTAAACATGGAAGTAGGGGGAACGAATGTCTCAAGGATTTTTTTTGTTTCTTCACTGTGACATTTATTCTCTTGCAAAAAAAATTTTTTTAACCTCATTGGTTTGTGTTCTCTAGGAAGGAATGCAGCTCATTTCAGAAAAGCCAGAAACAGAAGCTGTGGTGAGGGAGAAACTCACTGGTTTACGTAAAATGTGGGAAGTCCTCGAATCCACCACGCAGACCAAGGCCCAGCGGCTCTTCGACGCAAACAAGGCCGAGCTTTTCACACAGAGCTGCGCAGATCTAGACAAATGGCTGCATGGCCTGGAGAGCCAGATTCAGTCTGACGACTACGGCAAAGACCTTACCAGCGTCAATATCCTGCTGAAAAAGCAACAGGCAAGTGGACAACACAGCTGTCTACCTCGGCCTGTTTCATGGCTTTCACCTTCATCCTTATTATTAAGATTCTCTGCCCTACCTCTTCCATGAGAAGGGCCTTAACCTCCCAGAGAACTGCTTGCCCTGACATTGGCGGCCTTTCCAGAGGCAACTAGAAAGACAAATTAGTAAAGTTTTGAGTGTCTATGCATGGGAATACTTCTTTGTAGATAGATCTTATCAATGAGTGCTATCATCATTCAGTGGCTGAGTAAAATATCTCTATGAGAATAACCATCTTTGTCCTTCTGTATTATGTCTTAAATAGATGGTGGTTGAACAGAAGGAACTGTCTGCTATCTACTCTGAATTGTTCACTGTCTAGTAAAGGAAATGAAAAGGTTTTTATATTGTGGTAGGTGATTCTTAAGGCAGATGAATTTAAACTGAATTAATGAGAAAACAGTTGTGTTTTTTAGAAGTTATTATCAGGGACTGGAGAGCTCAGCTATGAAGAGCACCAGTTGCTCTTCCAGAGGACCTGGGTTCAATTCCCAACATGCACATGGTGGCTCACAGCCAGGGGACCCGGCACTGTCTTCTGGCTTCCACATGCAATTGGTACACAAACACAGTGTGCATCAGTGGTGCAGTTGGAAGAGATAGCTCAGTCAGGAAAGTTGTTTGCCTAAGGATGTGCTTGTCGTCTCCGTGCTGGGCAGGCAGAAACAGACCAGCTAGTCCAGCCTCCTGGGTCAGCCCCAGGCCATTGAGACCTTGTTCCAGAGAAGGTAGAGGCCTTCCCGAAAATATCACTGGTCTACACATGTAATATGCACAAATAGCCACACGACCACAAACAGGCATATACTACCCTTTTGGTTTTGGGGTTTGTTGTTTGGTTTGGTTTGGTTGTTGGTTTTGGTTTGAGACAGGATTTCTAGCCCTAGCTGTCCTAAAACTCACTGTGTAGGCCAGGCGGGCCTCAAACTTGGAGCTCTACCTGCCTCTGCCACCTGAGTGCTGGGATTAAAGGTGTGCACCACCGCATGTAAAAAGGTATTGGTCAAATTTTCCAGCAGCTCCTCTGCTAACTTTTTCAGTATTTGACGAGGCCGAAGCCTGGCATTTTTACTTGGAAGTGGTCACTGACAAGACAGTCTTAGCTGAGTGCTGAGCCTGGTTCCTTCATCCAAAGGGGCATTCGCCCTTTTGCTCCATGTGTGCTCTTGGGGATACTGTGCACTGATGGAGTTAGACAGGTGGTGTTTAGTTGTGACTGCCACCTCTTCCCGGGACAGTCACAGTTAGCCTCCAACGCCAGTTCCCTGGCGTGTGACCTCCTGGGGTCTCAGCGAGTCCTCTTGTGTCACTCTTGTTCCGTTCCATCAGTGCATGGCTCTTGTGTTCCCTCATTACCTAGCGAGGTTCTAGGCAGAGCTCTGGGTTGAAGAAATGAAGATAACATTATTTTCTAGCCGAAAAGAATGAGAGCCTCGAGAATGTTCTCCTTTTTAATAGAGAAACTGACTTCTGTGTAGGCATCAGTAACACTTTTCTCCCTGCCTTTCTTTTCCCTGAGTTCCTGATTAAATTTTAATTGTCCCACCAAGCTTTAAGTCCCAGAGGGATGCTTTAGACATTAGCTGGTGATCTGGAGCACTCACTGGTGCTCTTCTTTGCCCTCTCTGCTGTGTCAGTTTGTATCCTTTAGTTCAGCCTTAGGCTTTAGCCAGGGCCCAGAACAAAGTCCCAGACGGAGTGTGTGGTTGCTCTGGCTCTGATGCAGTCTTGCTCCCGTAGATGCTGGAGAATCAGATGGAAGTGCGGAAGAAGGAGATCGAGGAGCTCCAGAGCCAAGCACAGGCGCTGAGCCAGGAGGGGAAGAGCACTGATGAGGTGGACAGCAAGCGCCTCACTGTGCAGACCAAGTTCATGGAGCTTCTGGAGCCCTTGAATGAGAGGAAGCACAATCTGTTGGCTTCCAAAGAGATCCATCAATTCAACAGGGATGTGGAAGATGAAATTGTGAGTAGCCCTCAGCTGGCCTGAAGCTCATCTCTGCTTCTCTGGTATTACCTAGGCCCACGTCAACGAACTGCACCCTCATAGCCCATCCTCCATCCTCCATGTTCTGTTGATCTGCCCCCCACCCCATGCAAATGCAGCACTCTTCTTTCTGGCGTTCTAAAGATATTCCAGAATCTCAATGCCGCTAGAATGGGACTTAAACTAACCACAGGGTTCACAGTGTGTCCAACACCAAGAACGAAGTAAGTCCAAAGACTAACCCCTGCCTCATGTCCAAGAGGAAGCAGCTGTATGCCCTGGCAGCCCTTTGAAGGAAGAAAGACTGGGCCCTTCCTCTCTGCTTCTTCCTGGCCATCCTTGTGCTCTGACTTGGGCAGTTTGTGTTTCCACATGGTCGTGACCACTGCTTACTTTTAATTCTTTCTAGCTGTGGGTTGGTGAGAGGATGCCTTTGGCAACTTCCACAGATCATGGCCATAACCTTCAAACTGTGCAGCTGTTAATAAAGAAAAATCAGGTAAGCATTTCTGCCTGGGCTAGCTGTGTCTGGTAAATAATGACTGAATCATACAGCAGAGGCAATGAAAAGGCTTTGATGGTTTGTGGGTTCTAATAAGCATCAGCCATGGCCATTTAGGAAAACTGTTTTTGCCTCTTCTGCACAGACCCTCCAGAAAGAAATCCAGGGACACCAGCCTCGTATTGATGACATCTTTGAAAGGAGTCAAAACATCATCACAGATAGCAGCAGCCTCAATGCCGAGGCTATCAGGCAGAGACTCGCCGACCTGAAGCAACTGTGGGGGCTCCTCATTGAGGAGACCGAGAAACGCCATAGACGGCTCGAGGAGGCACACAAAGCCCAGCAATACTACTTTGATGCAGCTGAAGCAGAGGCTTGGATGAGTGAACAGGAACTGTACATGATGTCTGAGGAAAAGGCCAAGGTGAGAGAAGCCTCCCAACTCCCAGGAGAGGAGGTGGGAGGTGTGCTTTGGAAGAGGGCCCTGCTCATGCCTGTTAGCTGCATAAAGACTTTATGACACATCTCACCTGCTGCCTCTAGAGGCTAAGAAGTGAAGAGAAGCCTCAAAATCTGACTATTGTTCCCTTAAAGTTTGGTACAAAAGCTAAGTATGTGAAACATGAAGGCCTAGAACTTAATATGTAGCGAGACAGGCTTCAGACTCATGCCATGGGCTGATTACAAGTAGGTTCTACTATGTCTGGCTAGCTTTTTTCTTTTTAATCTTTTTGTTCGAAACAAGGCTTCACTGTGTAGCCATGGCTGATCTGGCCTTGAACTCACAGAGATGCACCTGCTTCTGCCTCCCAATTGCAGGGATTGCAGGCATGTTCCGCCATGCCTGGCCCATTTACTTTTATAACAGACGTCTTCTCAAATAATTTATAGCATCACCCAGGCTACCTGACATACAATGGTTTTGAGACCATTTTAAAGCACTTTAAGATTGTAGAATACTGTCATGCACACACTTGACAGGCCAGGGTTTTTAGCTAGCTAAGATACATTGCACTTAATTAAGCTCCCCTTTACCTTAGAGGAGTTTTTGGGGTCACACTACATGCTCCCCTTTGCAGAAGCCTCCTTTAGTCTCCAGTAATGATTTCATAAGTGTCAGTGTTCATGGCCTTATCATACTGGTTTTTTCTTTCTGATGATACTTCCTCTTGCCCCACCCCACCCTCCAGTTAACTTATCACCCCAGGCATAGTGTCTGGCTCTGGTTTTAACAGTCTGTTTCTTTGCAGGATGAGCAGAGTGCTGTCTCCATGTTGAAAAAGCATCAGATTTTGGAACAAGCTGTTGAGGACTATGCAGAGACAGTACACCAGCTCTCCAAGACTAGCCGGGGCCTGGTGGCTGACAGCCATCCCGAAAGGTGAGTGACACTTTGGGAAGGAAGCCGGGCATACTATTGATTCTTCAGTGAAGGTGTCTTACTAACTCGCCATTCATCATACAGTAGTGGTAGAGTGGGCCATTGACTCGAGCTTAGGACGCATAAGAAAGGTACATTGTTACTCTGAGAAGTTGCTCTCGTGGGTTAAATATCTCATGTTGGCCAAGGCCCAGTTGAAAGATTGTTAAGTCGTAAGTCATAAGTATATGTTGACTTACAGATAAAGGTGATGAAGGACATACTTGGGTTGAAAAAGTTAACCAGTTCAGGCCAGGTGTGATGGTGCACACCTTTATGCCAGAATTCAGGAAGCAGAGGCAGAGCTCTGAGTTCAAAGCCAGCCTGGTTTACATAGCCAGTTATAGGCTAGCCAGGATTACACAATGAGACCTTGTCCTAAAAAAGAAAAAACAAAGAAAAATGTCAGTTTGAGAAAACAGTGATTTAAGAGTGCTTAGAGACAAGAATACCTAGGCCTGTGACATGAAATGGCTCTCAGAAAAACAAAGCGGTAGCAAAATGGTAGCACTTCCTAACTTTTGCACAGTGATTGCCCAGGAAACCAGAGTAAACAAGTGAGGGTGTGCGTTCTTTCATTCACTAGGCTGCTGTGTCCGTTTGAAGAGGAGCAGTCCTGTCAGGTCTTCTCAGGAACCGCATCTTAGGGCTAAGAAAGGAAAGGAATTGGCTTGGTGTGTTTGTTTATCCACCACAAGGCGGGTTGGGAAAGGTATATGAGGTCCGTCAGTGTTCATATCTCATTCCTGAGAAAGGGCAGGCAGCAGCGAGTCCTCCTTCCTGACCTTCTATTCTGAGATGTAATTCTGGTGAGAAGTTCTCCTGCTATACTTGTGGCTGAGGAAGCAGGAGCAGCCAGAGCCAGCTCTGCTAGCAGGGAGGAGCACACAGCCCAGAGAAGAACCTGGTGGACAGCAATGGATGATAGGTCCAGCATTTGCATTAATTTTTAGTAGTTAAAAATAATTGAGACCGCAGAGCCAGCAATGCAGTCTTTATACACGGTAGCCTTCGGCCTTCACTACTGCCTACACGTCAGTCCCTAGCCACTCATCAGCGTTTGAAATGGAGGTCATCCAGAACTTTATTTTTTAGACAAAACAGGTTAAACAGAAGCTTCTTTGGAGAAATTTGATGTAACGCATTATCTTTGCTCATTGGTTTTGCCCCTGGAGAAGTTATTTGAAGTCCTTCCTTCACTCCTACTTCTCTGTTTCAGTGAGCGCATTAGCATGCGGCAGTCAAAAGTGGATAAGCTGTATGCCGGCTTGAAGGACCTTGCTGAAGAAAGGAGAGGAAAACTTGACGAGAGGCACAGGCTCTTCCAGCTCAACAGAGAGGTCGACGACCTGGAACAGTGGATTGCTGAGAGGGAAGTGGTCGCAGGGTCACATGAGTTGGGACAGGACTATGAGCATGTCACGGCAAGTACTTCGGGGAAAGTCAGCGGTATGCAGTGGGTGGTGGTCTAGTTCGTACCAAATGCGACGCCTAGACTCACACCGGAGGTCATTGGTTTTGTCAGGTGACTTTGTCATGGGTTGGATTACCTCTCCACAAGAGACCAGATAGGTTCTGCAGTAGAGATCTGTGCTTCTTAGGGCTTGCATATCAACTTGTGTCTCTCCCTTGAAAGTTCTTTCCAGCAGCATTCCTGTGATGGGGTGGGAAAGCAGTGGTCTCAGTGATTTCTTTATGTGCACTCCCATTTCAGATGTTACAAGAACGGTTCCGAGAATTTGCTCGAGACACAGGAAACATTGGGCAGGAGCGTGTGGATACAGTCAATCATATGGCAGATGACCTCATCAACTCTGGACATTCAGACGCTGCCACCATTGCTGAGTGGAAAGATGGTCTCAATGAAGCCTGGGCTGACCTCCTAGAGCTCATTGACACGAGAACACAGATTCTTGCTGCCTCCTATGAACTGCATAAGTTTTACCATGATGCCAAGGAGATCTTTGGCCGCATCCAGGACAAACACAAGAAACTCCCTGAGGAGCTTGGAAGAGATCAGAACACTGTGGAGACGTTACAGAGAATGCACACCACCTTTGAGCATGACATCCAGGCTCTGGGCACTCAGGTGGGTGGAGCTGCCCAGTGCACCTTTATGCATCATGAGCCTCTCTGTATCTCGTGGCTCATCAGCACATAGCTGAAATGATTACCCTAGTTAAACACGTGTGTACATATACATGCTCCCCACATACGAAAGCTTTGCAATCTGTATAATCCTGAACTTGTCCTACTTGGAAGTAATGTTAGATGAAATGCTAGTGTTTAAGTTAGATAGGTGCACACGTATACATGGGCAAGAGGCCGCAATACGAGTTTCTCGTATTAACTGTTTAGGTTAGCAGGCAGTGATGAGTCTCATGGCATTTTGATAAATAGGTGTTTTTATATTTGTTTCCATCATTCCCCTCTCCCTATTGCCCACTCATTGTTCCCTGACCCTACTTTGCTTCCTTTCCTCAGATGGACCCCACTTGTTCTTTCTTGTCACATGTATTCATACTTTCTCCTCATCCCTACCTCCAAGATCCCCTGTGTTCTCCTTGGATCGCCTTTCTAGTAGAGACTGGACCCTAACATTTTAGCACACCTGACCTTTTAGCTCTAGCACTATATTAAGTGACTTAGCACTAAAACTTGCTCCAAGGGTGTTGACAAAGTGAACAGTGGAGCAGTGAGACTCTGGTGTCACTGCCTCGTCAGTCTCTGCAGCCTCCTGATTAGACTGAGATCTTGCAGTTGGAAAATGTTGTACTAGAGAAGAAGCCAGTTTTGTTTAATTATTTTAATCCTGAGCGGGTCTGGAATTGTGCAGGGTCAGCAGGAGGCCAGATAGCATATAGTTTTGACTTTGTGGTGATGCTGTGTCTCTTGGTCATGGATGCCATGCTATCTTAGGAGAAGCAACCTGAATGGACAGAGGCTATGTTCCAGTAAATACTTAACCTACATCCCCACCAATGAAGATCCAGATTTGGCCCTGGTGAGCTCAGTTGAGTACCATCAGCCTCACCATGCCTTAGTACTTAGGTCTTGTTCTGAAGAGGGATCCTCTTGACTGCCTTTATCTTCTGATCTATGTGTAGATTCTGAGTTCCGCCGTTTTCTGTGGCTGTAAGTTAATTTACCTCTCTATGCTTTGGTTTCCTGATGCTTTGAGTGTTGAGATGCCTTGTAAACGGAAGCCCGACAGTAATGTCTGAAAATATGTCTCCATCAGGGTTATATAATGAACACTAAGGATGAGATGCCTAGAGACAGTCAGGAATCGGGTCCTTCCTCTGCATTTATGGAACTAATTACAGGCAGATCTCTGAGTTTCAGGCCAGCCTGGTCTACAGAGCGAGTTCCAGGACAGACTCCAAAGCTGCACAGGGAAACCCTGTCTTGGGGTGGGGAGGATGGGACCTCTTTACTGTAGAACTACAGGAGGCTTGAGAACTTGTGAGAGAGCTTCCTGGTTTTTTATTAAACCCCTTTGCCTCATGAGCTTGGTGAGGCTTAATAACCATAGGACAAAAACCAACTCCCTCAAGTCTGCTGGATTCTATCTGCCTCACCCGTCACTGAGGAAGCTATTTAGAGCCATAAAAAGATGTGTGACCGGGGGCTGGAGAGATTGCTCAGAGGTTAAGAGCATTGCCTGCTCTTCCAAAGGTCCTGAGTTCAATTCCCAGCAACCACATGGTGGCTCACAACCATCTGTAATGAGGTCTGGTACCCTCTTCTGGCCTGCAGGCATACACACAGACAGACTATTGTATACATAATAAATAAATATTTAAAAAAAAATGGGGCTGGAGAGATGGCTCAGAGGTTAAGAACACTGGCTGTTCTTCCAGAGGTCCTGAGTTCAGTTCCCAGCAACCACTTGGTGGCTCACAACCATCTGTAATGAGGTTTGGTGCCCTCTTCTGGCATAGAGGTGTACATGCAGGAGGAATATTGTATACATAATAAATAAATCTTTAAAAAAAAAAAAAAAGATGTGTGACCTCTCCTGCAGGCAGTGACCTACCAAATCAGTACAGAGCAGAAGCCTTGGCGCAGGCTCCTAGCTCATTTGGCTGTGTTCTCTTGTCCAGCTTGACCTACCACTAGTTCCATTCCACATGAGGGCAGAGCCGTGGGGTGGGAGCAGTTGGTGCAGTAACAGTCTTGAGTGGCTAATTGCCGTGTGAATTTTCACTGTGCTAGCTCCTCCCACCTTTCACTGACGGAATCTATAAAAACAAATAACCAGAGGCACAAGAAATGATGATAATTTCCTACAAGCCTGCTTATGATGGTCTGAGATACATACCTTAAGTGTAATTCAGTCTTGGAGACGACTTCCCAACATGGAAACCAAATCCCACTGATTCCTCTGTGTATCTTTTTCAGAAACTTCATGTTCTTGGCACCAATTAAGGGTCAGTAGTCTTCCGTCTCCCAATAGCATTGGGTGTCCCCATCTCATTGTCCCTGGAAGGTCCTCACCTGGCATTTTTTCAAATACTTTTTTATAGCCATCCATAGGCTCACCCAGGACTATTGTCTGTAGACTTTGGTCACAGAGTTTTATCACCAGATAATGTCAGACTTATATCTCGATGTATGACACTACTAATATGTTAAGTGTTTCGTGTACAGCATAATGAAAATGGACACCTAAGTATAAGGTAGTTAGCTGGGTGTGGTAGCATACACATTTAGTCCCAGCACTCCGGAGGCAGAGGTGGGGGAGTCTCTGAGTTTGAGGCCACCTTGGTTACATAGTGAGTTTTAGGACAGCCAGAGCTACATAAAGAAACTGTGTCTCAAAAAGAAAGAAAGAAAAGTATAAAATAGTCACTGATTTCTCTTATAATGGCAAACCCCCACCATTATCTAAAGTGGTAGCCTGTTTTTCACCCTTTGGCACAGAAAGAGTGTTCATGCTTTTAAAACAGTATTTTGTGTGTTGTGGAGGCTGTACTCAGCTGTGTGTGTGTAGGTCAGATGACAGCGCTGTAGAATTAGCCCCTCCTGTTGTGTGCAGTTGGGTTAAAACTCAAACTCATCAAGCTTTTATGGCAAATGCTGAACCATCTGTCAGCTCCCTCTCCCCCCGCTTTTTTTTTTTTTTTTTTAAAAAGTTAGGGTCTTATGTAGCCCAGGCTGGCTTGGAATTCACTATATAGCTGAGGATAACCTTGAGTTCTTGATCCTCCTGCATCTACCTCCAGTTTGGGGATTATAGGTGTGTGTCACCACACCCAGCCAGTCAAGGTATTTCTGTCCTGGAATATATCTACATGTATCCCCACCAACATTGTCTTTATGCCCCAGGGTACCTCAGCTGTCTGTGTTCCTGTAGCATTTCATTTGGTTTATTATTTGCACAGTACTTAATAACATAGCTCTGTAGGTTTGAGGTTTCATGGCTTGGCCGTACTCAGTGAAACAAATGAAACAAGAGCTTGTAAAGGGGCCCAGGCCCAGCAAACTAATGCTCTCTCCATTCCTGTGTGTGTGGAACAGTAGGTAAGGAAGGGAATGGGTGGTGGGAAGGCCACAGTAGTGAAACCTGGTTTTTCTTCCCTGTAACTTCCCAGGTGAAGCAGCTGCAGGAGGATGCAGCCCGCCTCCAGGCAGCCTACGCAGGGGACAAGGCTGATGACATCCAGAAACGTGAGAATGAGGTCCTGGAAGCCTGGAAGTCCCTGCTGGATGCTTGTGAGGGCCGCAGGGTGCGCCTGGTGGACACGGGAGACAAGTTCCGCTTCTTCAGCATGGTCCGGGACCTCATGCTCTGGATGGAAGATGTCATCCGGCAGATCGAGGCCCAGGAGAAACCACGGTAAGGCTCCTAGCCTTTGTGGTGAGGGTGTCCAGAAAGGAGCCTCCACTGCTGCAGTTGTCTACCATACACCATTGCTAGGGAACAAGGAGCCGTGGGTGAAGTTCGCCTCTCCTAGGTTCTCACCCTCACACTCTCATGTTGCACACTCACCCGGGCCTTCCCACTCGGGCTTTTTCGAGTTATTTTTCTGTGTCTTTGTCATATTAAAAAGTCACTGTTCATTTCCATATGTATTACAAAGGTGTCGTTGACCCTTGACATTTGTTTCAAAAGTGTCCTGAAATGATTTGTGTCTTCCCTTTAGATTGCTTTCATTCAAAGCAATGGAGTTTAATAGATGGGCAGAGTAAGGGCCTACATCACCAACAGTCCCCCTCTCCAGCTCCTGCTGACAGAGGAGTAAAGTGCGCGATCAGTGGAGTGCTTATTTATGTCTTCAGAAGCAGCTGTGTCCTTGGCTGGGCTCTATTGATTTTGACCCATGAGAAGGTCTTTGATTTCTAAGCTCCTTACCTGCAGCTCATCAACACATGCTCACTGCTGGCCATTGAACCGGGGCCTATGCATGCTGAGAAAGCACTCTACTGCTGAACTGCATCCCCGCTGTTACCTTCCCCTGTCTATACCCTGCCCCGCAACCTTTCTGAAACAAACTCTTACTGAATGGTTAGGTCTTGAACTGCACTCCTTCTGTGCCAGCCTCCCAAGTAGCTGGTGTGCTAGGCCTAAATTTTTAAGATGTTTTATTATTATTATTTTTGAGACTGAACCTTAAATATGTGCTAACTATACTAACTCAGCTGGCTTTGAACTCCTGTCTGTACCTCTGGAATTACAGGTACACATCACCAAGCCTGCTGCTTTTCTTCTCTTCTGTTTTGCTTTGCTTTGTTGAGATAGGGTCTCACTCTATGGCCAAGTTGGCCTCAAACCTAAAATTCTCCTGTTTCTGCCTCCCAAGTGCTGGGATTATAGGTGTGTACTTTCTTCCACATCTGGCCTTGTAGTTCTTTATTCTCAAAGACATCAACTATCAGCTGTTCTTTGTTACAGCTAACTGCCTTTGTGCCCCTTGAAGGAGTGTCTGCCTGCACTGTGTTTGAAGGTAAAGATATGAACGGAAAGGAGGTGGCTTTCTTGTATGCACCTAAAGATGCCTGCCTTTGAGCTAGCTGGTTCTGAGTTAAGCATCACTGAACTTTGTCCCAGTGACTAAGCCTGAGTGAGGGCTGTGTTCACAGTCCTAAAAGGACAGTTAGGCCGTCAATTTCCTTCTGATTATGTCTTAAAGCCTATGTGTTTATTTGAAAAGCTTGGTCTCTTGAAGAAGATGTTACTTTCTTGCAGGGATGTGTCCTCTGTTGAGCTGTTAATGAATAATCATCAAGGTATCAAAGCTGAAATTGATGCTCGCAATGACAGTTTCACAACTTGCATTGAACTTGGGAAATCCCTGCTGGCAAGGAAACACTATGCTTCTGAGGAGGTAGGATGAACTCAGCCGGTGTTAGGGTAGAAAATGATTTTATTTTATTTTTTTTTAGAATCCATGGCTCTTTATTTCTTTAGAAAATGATTTTATTTTGCATCATGTCTGTCATTGTCTCTCAAAATCTCCAGGGATTGATTCCAGGACCTCTGGGAAAGTAGAATCCATGGGTGATTAGATACCTTATGTGAAATGGCATAGATTTATTCATAACTTCAAAACATCTCCTGATCCCATCTAATACCTAACAGAGGGTAAATTATTGTACTGTGTTAAGGAATAGCAAGAGTCAAGTCCACGTGCTCGTTGTAGTTAGAGTTTCTTCTAATACTTTTATTCTGTGTAGTTGTATTGCTACAGGACCTACTTCAACAGGGTCTACTGCGCATGTGCAAGTAAATGCACTTACTCTGTCTGCCTAGAGTGACTGTTACATGAAACTGTAGGCCCCAAGTCAGTAATTGTTTAGCCAGAGATCATTTTTGGGGATCCCAGGTATAACAGCAGCCAGTGAGCTCGTCAGCGGGCACAGTTATCAGGAGTAACAACAGCCAGTGAGCTCGTCAGCAGGCACAGTTGTCAGGTGTAACAGCAGCCAGTGAGCTCGCCAGCGGGCACTGTTGTCAGGTGTAACAGCAGCCAGTGAGCTCGCCAGCGGGCACTGTTGTCAGGAGTAACAGCAGCCAGTGAGCTCGCCAGCGGGCACTGTTGTCAGGTGTAACAGCAGCCAGTGAGCTCGCCAGCTGGCACTGTTGTCAGGTGTAACAACAGCCAGTGAGCTCACCAGCGGGCACTGTTGTCAGGTGTAACAGCAGCCAGTGAGCTCGTTAGCGGGCACAGTTGTCAAGAGTAACAGCAGCCAGTGAGCTCGCCAGCGGGCACTGTTGTCAGGTGTAACAGCAGCCAGTGAGCTCGTCAGCGGGCACTGTTGTGGCTCCACCTGTGCTGTATTTGGCCTCCTTGACTGATGGTTACAGGTTCTGGTTAGAATGGTGGCATCCCTTATATAGCATGCTTCACAGGAATGGAGTCTCTCAGAGAAGCCAAGGCTTTGCCAGTATTAATGTTTTTCTCTTCAGAATGGGAGTTTCCAGGAGCCCTGCAGTCCAGTGAGGCCAAGCATAGTGTGCTACCTCATCACAGTTGGCTTCAGACAGAGCTCCCACCCTCTGCAAAGCCAGCCGTGTTCTCTCCACTGCCGAGACATAAAAGATACACTCAAGCTGATGCTTCTTAGCTTAGGGGAAAATAAATTTTCTTGTACAAAGTGAGCATCGAGGGGAAAGACTTAAGATTGCAGTGCTTTACTAAGGCCCTTGTCTTTTGTGCAGATCAAGGAAAAGTTACTGCAGTTGACGGAAAAGAGAAAAGAAATGATTGACAAATGGGAAGACCGATGGGAATGGCTGAGACTGAGTAAGGACATACATACTTCACTCATCTTTCTGCTCTTCTTGGGTATCCATGGAAAGCATGCAATTTTTTGTTTTTTTTTTTTCTTTAATGTAATATCATTACTTAGTGATTTCAAGGTTTTAAATGTTTCTCTCTCCATTTATTACTGCTCTCTGGCTAGTGGGAGTGAATGAAGAGATGGTTCAGTGGTTAAGAACACTTAGTACTCTCCCAGAGTACCTGATTTGGTTCCCAGCACCCATTTCAGAGACTCATACCGAGTATAGCTCCAGCCCCAGGGCGTCTAACATCTCTGGCTTCTGTGGGCACCTGTGCTCAAATGAACACACACAAATAATACAAATATACAGGGCGGGGCTGGAGAGATGGCTCAGAGGTAAAGAGCTGCTCTTCCAAAAGCCCTGAGTTCAATTCCCAGCAACCACATGGTGGCTCACAACCATCTATACTACAATCTGGTGCCCTCTTCTGGCAGAACACTGTGTATATAATAAATAAGTAAATCTTTAAAAAAAAAATATGCAGGGTGTGGTGGTATATGACTTTAATCCCAGCACTGGGAAGGTAGAAGCATATAGTTCTCTGTGAGTTCAAGGCCAGCCTACTCTACCTAGCCAGTTATAAGAACAGACAGGGCTATGTAGAAAGACTCTGTCTCAAAAGACAAAAAATAAAATAAATATTAAAAATAAACCCTCTCTCTCTCTCTGTGTGTGTGTGTGTGTGTGTGTGTGAGAGAGAGAGAGAGAGAGAGAGAGAGAGAGAGAGAGAGAGAGAGAGAGTAAGTATGTGAGTGTATGCATGTGTGCATGTAACCACAGTTTGCCTGGAACTATGAGCCCTCACTGGATTTAAAATTTAAGAATAGCACCTCATGGTTGATTTGAACATTAAAAGGTGCATCATATTTTGGGCCATTCTGTTATTGAGGATTTTATTTGCCACTTGTAGGAAATCTGGGGCAGTTTCATTTTGTGTAGCAAAACCTATATCATAAACTGCTGTGAACTGGATACCAAGCTGTCGTCTGGGTTTACAGTGATGACTTGCATGGAACCTACCTTGAAGAACTGACAGTTTCCTAGTTCCTTCTCAGTTGACATGTTGGGGGCATCCATCACAATGTCCAAATGAGGCCAGCTTGCTCCGTACCCTGATGACTGCCCACAGTCAGTTCTTACCTGACTGGCCCTAGACACAGTCGAGTGAGATGCGTGGAGGCTGGCCCTTCTGTTAAGCCGGTTCTAATCCACCTCCTTCCTCGTAACTGCAGTGGGAGGAGAGCTTTTTCTTCACATAGAGGAACAGCATTTGGAAAGAACCCTGCCTCTTCCCTTCTTTAGCAATCCATCCTCTCAATCTCCCAAGAGAAAACTGTACTCCCAAGAGAAAAGCTGCTCTGTGGGCGCCTGCTCCACCCGAGTGGTCTGACACATGCAGGCTGCATGTCCTGTAGAGCTCTGAAGTTTTCTCTCTTAGAATTAGGGCCGTGGGACCAGAATGCATTCTAGGCGTGGACAGTCCACTCGAGAGCCACCATCTACACATGGCTCTTGGGAAATGGAAATAGTCTTAAACTGATGTTGCAGTATGTGCTTGCGCATAAAATTTAACTTGTATTTATGCTTGGCAAACTGAGATAAAAGTTAAAAGACAACAATATTTTGTGGTGATTACATGTTAAAATAGTGTTTTGTGTGTGTGTGTGTGTTTAAATCAAAACTCAATTAAAGAAAATGACCCCTATCGTTAGTAATGTGTCTTATGGCAGCATACAGGTTGCCTGGGTGGCTCACTGAACTTATGTTTGATGGCATTTTGGTTGCATAGATGATGAGCCAGCTGTGCTTAGGGTAGTGCTGTCATGTGACCCTGTGATCCACACTCACTCCTGGTTCCCTGTGCAGTTTTGGAGGTCCATCAGTTCTCAAGGGATGCCAGTGTGGCTGAGGCTTGGCTGCTGGGACAGGAGCCATACCTATCCAGCCGCGAAATTGGCCAGAGCGTGGATGAAGTGGAGAAACTGATCAAGCGTCATGAGGCATTTGAAAAGTCTGCAGCAACCTGGGACGAGAGATTCTCCGCCCTGGAAAGGCTGACAACAGTGAGTAGCCTCGGGGTTTTGGGCACAGTGTCTTGCCTGTTTGTGTGGATTCCTGGATTTGAAGGGACATCAGGCCATGTCTTGATCTTGGAGCACTGTTAAATCATCTCCGTCCCAGATGATCTTTTCTGCCAGCCAAAGCTTTACTTAACTGTAGAGCCTGAGTACTGATCTTCCTTCCTTCAGAACCTTCATACTTATAGAGACTGGACTCTGACTTCCGTTCTTCTGCACAGCCAATATGTATCAAAACAGAATTCTCTTAGAGTATATTTATTGCTCATGAAATGAACTCATTTCAGGTACACTATTTTGTGACTTTATTTTTTCCTGTTTCTCTACTACAATACAAATGGCTTCCTTGAAAGTTTCTGTGGGTCTGTGCTGCATTTTAATTGAGACTTCATAGAAAGTCTAGCTTAAAACCTATGGCAGCTTTTCTTCCCCAACCCAGTTAAAAGATGCAGGTCTCAGTTTTGAACTAAAATCCCTACTCCCAGAGGGCATACAACCACCAAAGGGATTTTCCAAAAGGATAGAGAGCCCTTCATCCCTTGCAGGTTTAGACTGTACCTATAACATGCCTGGACACACTGCCGTTGTATTTGGAATGCTCACCCCTGAGGCTATCCAATATGAACCACTAGAAAAAGTGTCCCAGGTTTCTAGGATCTTTCTTCAAGAGCAGTAAGGATCTTAGTCATGGTAAACAGCTCCCTGTTCTCCCTTAGTTGGAGTTACTGGAAGTGCGCAGACAGCAAGAGGAAGAAGAAAGAAAGAGACGGCCACCTTCTCCAGAGCCAAGCACAAAGGTTTCAGAGGAGGCTGAGTCCCAGCAATGGTAAAGCACTGGTGGTGGTGGTGGGGCCAGACCGTTGGTGTCAGTGATAAGTGAGGTTACAGGGCATCTGTTCTAAGTCTTGCCTTGTGGAGCCAGGCCACATATCCTCCCTGTTCATGATTGATTCCGTTTATACTATGTAGAACCCACCCTAAGTAACAGATGAGAACAGTCTCACAGCAGAGTGAAATGTAGAGGACAGCGCCACTGCACGCGTCCGTCCTTTTCCGTGGCTCACTGGGGAGAGGCACCACTGAGGTTTCAAGCCAGTGGTAGGGAGAACTGATTTTCTATTTGCAAAAGGCTATTGATGGCATATATATATACGCTCCATGAAAGCACCGGCACTGGAGTTAACGTGGTGGGGGTGGGGATAGTGTTTCTGAGGGCTGAACTCTTGTACGCTCTGTCTAAAAGGGCTGAGTTTAACAGCGTGACATTATGTGAAAGAAGGGTGCTTATACTTATTTTGTTTTTTTCTTTCTTTCTTCCCTTCTTTCTGTTCCCCCTCTCTCCTTTCCCTTTTCTCCCAACCATCCTAACAGGGATACTTCAAAAGGAGACCAAGTTTCCCAGAATGGTTTGCCAGCTGAACAGGGATCTCCTCGGGTTAGTTACCGCTCTCAAACGTACCAAAACTACAAAAACTTTAATAGCAGACGGACAGCCAGTGACCATTCACGGTCTGGACTGTGAAGCTCACTACCGTTTGTCAAGAAACACTCTTTCCACATCCTGTTGGTTTTGACCTTTTGCCTTCCATGTCACCCAAAGTGTTAAAAATTTTTAGTTAATTCATAACTCCTTGATTTCATATTTGTTTGCATTTAATTTATGTTTATTTGGATGCTCATTGCCTTAAAGCAGCATACTTTTTTGTTTATTTATTGTGAGCTTTTTACTTTATTACATGAGAAATTTAAATTAAATTACAGCATAATGAAGAAACTAGAGTCTAACAGGTACGATACATCCAAGTTGTACTAACAGGGCCCAGTTCTTTGCTATAGGTGCTATGTTATTAGAAGTATTGTTAACCTATGGTAGTTTAGTAACTAGGAAGACTAGTTTTTAAGGAAGGAGACATTCACTACTGAGGTTATGTCTGCAGTCATTCTGTAACATTCCATGGAGAATGCATTCATTGAAATGGCAGGAAAGAAGCTGAATAATCTTGTTGGGGAGCTGTTTTAAGTTTTAGGTGCAGGACCCCAAACATTCTGAGGCCACTTACTACTTTGAGGTCATTTATTACTTTGTACAAACGCAGTAATCCTCTCTTTTCTGCCAAGTCCTCAACCCAGAACTGTAGGCCTCTGTGCGACACATCTTACAGCCAGCCAGGGCCTGCTACCACCAGCTCCATCTTGGTCAGTGTCAGCACTGCCAGCACTCAGACCATAGCAGGTGCCAGCAGCTCGCAGCGTGTTTCAGAAGTCTGCCCACCAGACGTCAGGCCTCCATCCAGAGACTTCAGGGTGTCAAAAATACGTTGTCCATTTTTAAGCAAATGGAGCAAAAGCCATTTTGGTTCATCCTGATTACTTGAAGGTCCACTCAATGGCCCATGCCTGGGAGCACTTGGAGAGGCGTCCTGGCCCTAGAGGGTTACTTCATTGTCTCTAAAGAGAAAATTCTTTTGTATGTCTCCAGTGAATCTTAGGATTCATTGCTTTTCTCAAGATTCTTTGTGGAGTTCTATAGTAAGGAGTCTTCAGAATGGCATGTATCGGGCCACTAGCAAGGATACATTTTAACAGAAATCCTTTCTCTTAGGAGTAAAAACTGGTGGAAGGTGGTTACCTGGTTCTGATCTAAACCAAACCAAACCCACATTGCAGAAAAACCTTACAAGACACTCCCTTGCTTCCTTGCCATATTTAGATTGTTAGTGGAGCCAGGACCTGTTTGGTATGTGTTTTCCATGAGCGAAGTCTAACTTGTCTTTTCATTTCATGATGCATTTTTTTTCTTTTGTCAGGATAACGTCATATAGCATCTTGTTTGTTTTTCCTAATCTCTATGTACATATCTATCTACCTAGAACCGTAGATAGGTATCTAGATAGACGCCAAGCTTCTTATATTCTGGGCTAGTATGCATCATTATTGGGTCTCTGCCTTAAAACAAATCCAAATTTATTGGGGGTGGGGGAAGAACTCTTTACTTTTTCATTGGTCACTAGGGTTCCCTGACCATGTCTTTATGGCCCCATATCTTATTATGTCACTGATCATATATGTATATACATATATGATCTTTCCATATATGTGTGTCTGTGTGTGTGCACTTAAATTTTGTATCATCCAGACTGATACCAAATTTTAATGCTTTTTTTAAATTCAAAAGACAAAACCCACATAAGCACACAAGACAGGGTTGCCATGATGCCTATTTTTGTCTATATTTTTAATTAACAATTTGATTTGATTGGATTGGAAGAAGAAATAGCAATTCCCTTCCTTTGGATGATGGTGCAGAGACTCATGTTAATGAACTCGAAAATGGTGTTGCTTCGTGTACTTTGAAAACCAATCAGGTGTTTCCTGTGCTAATAGTTGTCATGTTGCATTCATGTCAGCTCCTGATTTCAGTGTCTCAGATGTGCCTGGCTACAGAAGCACTCTGAACTAATTGCTAAAGAGAAGCAACAGCTGGGGGAGGGGTCGGGGGGGGGTCACATGTATCATTGTTTGATCAGAGCACTATGATTTGCTTTTAATGTTTGTCTCTAGTGGTGTGTTGTCTGTTGGCATGCTTAAAGCACATGTCCATTAAAATTCATTTTTGTTCCTTTTATTTTCATTGTTTCCTTGGTTAGTGATTCATTCATTCACATAAACATTAATTATCTCTGCATACTGGTTTGGGGTTTTCTCTTTCCTTCTAACTCCAAAGAAAAAATTTTTGCTGCAGAATTTCCATCAGAAGAAACTTCCCTTGTCTTCACCTACCTTGAGATGTGACAACCCTGATAAATGAATGCCCATCCGAGTCTTTGCCACTAGTGGCTTTCAAGTCAAAGCTGCAGCACTAAATTTTTTTTCTGGTGTCTGTGTACTAACCCATGTTTCTCTGCACTCACCTGGCTCAGGCCTTCCACACCAGCTCACACTTGCTCCTGACAGGAGTTTCCTGAGATCTCTCTAGAAGAGATGTGTCAACTGTAAGATCCACTCAACAGTCTTTTGACTTGGGTTTTGTCTTGGTTATTTCCCCTCCTACAACCTGCCCTTAACAGTGGAAAGAGAAGCCAGGTATAATGGGATATCCCTGCATTCCCAGCTACTGGCGAGGCTCAGGCCGGAGGATGGCAGTTTGAACCCACCCTGGGCAGTACAGCAAGACACTATCTTAAGAATGAAGCTAGAGGAGAAGGAGGGAAAACCTATTACTCATACCATGTCTGCAGGCTGTTGCTTGCAAAACCAGGCAAACCAAGCACTCTCTCCCCAACCCCCGTGTCTTTTTGCCCCAATAATACATTTACCGTATTGATAAGAGAATAATGAATTTTAATCAGAAAGAACCTTAAGATTGCATAGTCTCTAGTCACAGCCTAAACCTTGATACTAATTATGATAGTTTACATAAGTTTATAATTCCCTGCAAGTTTTCATTATCATTTTCCCAGGAAATTCACTTTGTTTAGAATGAAGCACTGGGTCCATCAATCTAGATAAGACCTAAGCAAGAGAGTTGACAGATCTGAGTGTTCAAGTGGTGGTGGCCAGTTTCCCTCTTTACACTGCCGAGGTTGCTGCTATGGGCGCCACTCTGACTCTGGGCAGCAGTGGTGGGGATTAGCTAATGTCTGTGCCACTGATACTTCCATGTTTGTCTGTGTAGGAGGGGGCAGGTTGTCTGTAATCCACTAAAGCATCAGCCACCCCCAGCTTTAGTAACTTGCTAATCCATGCCCTGGGTATATCAGCCAGAGGCTGCTACAGTTAATGGTACACAGTTGATGGTACACAGGCCGAAAACCATAATGAATCAAGACACTACTACATTTCCAAAGCCGAAAGCCCGTGTGGGTTACAATTTAAAGTGAGCTTGGGAAGGAACGCTCCTGAAGACGTCTCCAGACTGAAGGGTCAGAGCCGCTGGAAGCCTGGCTGTCTCTGGGCTCTCGTCTCAGTGCAGCAAGGCACCGTGATCAACCACCCGTGATGGGGAAGGCCCTGGTTCTGTCTTTGTTTGGGGGTAAATAGCTGTGTGGTGTTGAGTGACTGTGATTGGCTTTTCCAACTCCTTTAACAAAAACTACAACCCACTTACGACTCAACTTGGGCAGATGTGGTTCAGTTGCCGTTTGTTGACTTGCCTCATTTCCTTTCAGCTCTCAAGTCCCACAGTCTAACGGGGAAGATAGATATGAAATGCATGACTGTTGTCCTAATTTCTGCATGTGTTTATGGTGATACTTGGAGGGGTGGGAGAGGAGAACCAGGGAGCCTCTTTGAGAAGCCGAAGGTGTTTCCTTGTTGCACCTGGGAATGCTGTGTAGCTCTGATAGGATTGTCTCTCCATCTGTCTGAATGCTCCTTTGCTTCTACTCCAGCCCTTCTGGTGAGACCCGTGTTGTAAGGTGGCTGCTGTATAACGTCCACTCTCATATTTAATATGTGTGATTGTTACCATCGTCTTTGTGTGTTAAAGTAACCATGGAGGAGATGATCTGAGCTATGTCAGAGAAAACGGAGCGATCAGAGGAGCAGAGTGCAGTAAAACTCATCCTGCATTTCGCTTTTCTCACTTCCCCGCAAGCGGGCAGGCATTAATCCATTCCCACCTTCTAATGTCCCTGGCGTCCAGCTGGCTTTGCGGGGTGTGCAATGGTTTTACTGTACTGCCTCCATCTGGGCCAGGCATTTATACACAGCCACGTGTGCGAGTCAGAGCGTATGTGGTCATCCCTTGCTCTCGGGGTTAGCTGAATGGCCTCTCCAATATCCCTAGATGGCAGAAACCATGGACACAAGTGAAATGGTCAACGGTGCTGCCGAGCAGAGGACAAGCTCCAAAGAGTCCAGTCCCATTCCCTCTCCCACCTCTGACCGCAAGGCCAAATCTGCACTTCCGGCCCAGAGTGCTGCCACCCTGCCAGCCAGGACCCAAGAGACAGCAGCGGCCCAGATGGAAGGCTTCCTCAATCGGAAGCATGAGTGGGAGGCCCACAATAAGAAAGCCTCGAGCAGGTAAAGGCAGGGAGCTGGGAGGGATGTCCCCCTTGCAGAGGTGGCCTGGGCCATGCTCGCTGAGGCTGGGTGTGTGGGCAGGAAGAGCGGGAGTGGGCCTGTGGCTCTTCCTGAGGAGGAGCTTACTGGAGTGGGGTTGACCAGTCTTCCTGAAGTGAAATGACTTACCGAAACCCCTGTCTCCACATTGTCTCTCCCATCAGCCTCTAGTTTTATTATTTAGCTGATAAGAAAGCAGCGCTGTGACATATAAAGGCATACTCTTCAAGACCTCTAGTAAATGGCAGAGCTCAGGGGAAAATCACATCTAACCCTAAAGCTTGTGTGCTTGGCTGGTCACCCCAATGTCTAAGACTGCTGTGTATACATAAGGCATCCACTCTCCAAGGGCTTGTGTCATACAAGGTCTATAATGTGTTGTAATAGTTGGCCATACCACTAAGTCAAACTCTCCCAAGGGCCCCATAGATGCTAATAGCCCTGCATCCACACACACAGAGTGGCACTGAGACCGGGGGAGCTTGTGTCTGAGAATAAGGAGCCCTGTCTGTGTTCCTGCGCATCAGTGAAAAGCTGCAAGTGCAGCATGTGACAGAAGGGCAGCTTGTGTGTCCCTCCATGCAGAGAGCTGCATTTCTCTGAAGCTGCTACTGAGCCGTATGTGCTATCCCAAAGAGGCTGCATGGAGTGGGAGTGGGGTTACTCCCTATCAGTTCAGTTTTCTGGAAGGCTTTTAGCAAGGGGTAGCACATATGTGCAGATCATTTCCATGTGAGATTCTGCTTTCTTTCAGCAAGTGCGAGACACAGAGCCTTGATCTTTCTTTCTCTGCCACACTCATTCAGGTCCTGGCACAATGTTTATTGTGTCATAAATAACCAGGAAATGGGCTTCTATAAAGATGCCAAGAGTGCTGCTTCTGGCATCCCCTACCACAGTGAGGTCCCTGTGAGTTTGAAGGAGGCTGTCTGTGAAGTGGCCCTTGATTACAAGAAGAAGAAGCATGTGTTCAAGCTAAGGTGAGCATTGTCACGGGTTTGCCTGGGTGTGTTCATCTCACTAGGAGTTGGTTTTCCCACTGCATGGGTGTGCTTCCTCCTGACATTCTCAGTCCCTAAGAAAGCAAACACCCAGTCTGCTATGACCTAGTGAGACTCACTGGGTCTGTGGGACCAAGGGCCACTTCCCTGTGCTCGCTGTGCAGCTGGACTCCGAAGAAAAGGAGCTTTCCTTTCATGACTTGGAACTCTGTTCCCTGGCACTGCTGGTGGGCTTTTAACATCTCACTATATAATGGAAGCTTGAAAAAAGATCTTTTCATAAGATTTTCAGTTTCTCTGGCTTGTGCAGACTCAGGAGTTACCATTGTTTGCTCCAGAGAAAGGCACTGTGAGTCACCCCAGAGCCTGAGGAGACAAACAGGAAGTAGTTGGGTGACGCAGGCCATCTGCCCCAGCTCTTCCCACACTTCTACTCCCAAATGACTCCTCCTTGTGGAAGATAACCCTCATGCCACATCTACACCCCATGCTCCTTGTGGCTGGAAATAGGCAAACCATTTTGTTTCTCAAGCCTGACTACACTGATTCTCTCCTCAGAACCCACATGGAAGGGAAGGGCTGGCCTGCAGGTTGTCTGTTAAGCTGTGTTAGTGCGCTGCACACACAGATTTTAAAAATACCTTTGCGTGCGTCTTGCTGACTGGTTACTTAGTTTGCTACTGGTTGCTCTATTCCTCTGGGACCCGACAAGTTGTATCTTAGTTGGTCTGGGCCAAGGATGGCACTGGGGGGTTATGGGTGGCAAGGCAACAGAGACTTTGGACCATAGATATAGACATCTTATCACAAGAATTCCAGATAGTCTGATTCCTTAACTATTTTTGAAGAGTTATCTCTTGACTTCCTTTTTTGATCATCAGTCAAGAATCCAAGTGCTACTTGATATAACAAGGCCAAGCTTTCTTGTGGTTGGGGATTTTCTGGTCTTTCTGTTGGATGAAAGGACCAGATTGCCTGTGCATATTGGGTTGGTCTGCTAATGCATGACTGATGCAGGGGCTGTCTCCGGGCTGCACAGTCGATGATGCATGTAGCTCTATTTATGTTTCTGAGGTCAGTCCCAAGGCCTGCTTATAACTCACACTAGATAAGGGATTTTTAAAAATTTTTTTAACTTTCTAACATAAAATTATTACCTACACAATTGTAAAATATCATTTTCTTGAAATTACAGACTAAATGATGGCAACGAGTACCTCTTCCAAGCCAAAGACGACGTAAGTTACTACTTAGTTTCGTTTTCCCGGATACTAAAGAGCATGGGAGTATTTATGGGATGTCTCTCTGGTCTCCATAGTTACTAACACTGGGCCCCAAAGCAGTCAGTGTCACCTTGCTGTCCCTCACCAAGGGAGGAAAGCTAGTGCAGCATCCACCAGATCCTCTGCAGCCTCGGAGCCAAGACCTTGCCTGCTGCTCCTTGTGGGGCAAGGCACAGTGAGGTGGCCCGGGACAGAGTGCATGTCCTGATGCCCCACCAGAAGCCTGTGCACTGTGCTCCATTACTGGAAACTGCCCCACCTTGGAGAAGAGAGGGTTACCTCAGTGATAACAACATGTGCAGCGTTCCTGTCGGTGTGTAGGACTAAACCCCAGAGTGGCCTATGGGTGCCATAACCCTGAGTTTATCTGCGAGGCTGAGCCACAGCCATCTCCACTCTTCAGTGTAGAGAGCAGAGATGCCCCTAAGAGCAGCGAACCTAGTTAGAGGGACTGCTCGCAACCAACTCCTCTTACCTGTGTCCCTTCCCCTGCCTAGGAGGAAATGAACACATGGATCCAGGCCATCTCCTCTGCCATCTCCTCCGACAAACATGACATGTCGGCCAGCACCCAGAGTACGCCAGCATCCAGCCGGGCGCAGACCTTACCCACCAGCGTTGTCACCGTCACCAGCGAGTCTAGTCCCGGCAAGAGGGAGAAGGACAAAGAGAAAGACAAAGAGAAGCGGTTCAGCCTTTTTGGCAAAAAGAAGTGAACTTCCCACTCGTCCTGCCCTTCTCTGACCTTTTCAGTGAGAGTCCAGCATGCAAGCTCAGACCAACACATTACTCTGTGCCTAATGTTCCTCCATGTAGTTGATTTTTTTTTCTTCTTTTTTTAAAAATAAATTTTTTAATTTATAGAGTATTTCTGAGGGTGGGGGAAACATACCTAAACACTTTATCTCCAAGTTACAAAAGTTTGAGGTGCAGAGGGAAGGCCAGATTTTTTTAATGAAATTATATAGATTAGATCTCAATATTTAAGCTGTTCCTCAATTTTGTGAGGCTGTGTTGGAAATAACCCGCCTCTGATGCTGTTGGTTTGCAAGGCAGCGGTGCTTACACAATATTTCCTGTGCTCTCCAGAGACGATGGACTGATTTCCTGACACTATTCTCCGTTCACTTCAGTGGTTACCCTGAGTCTTGACTATTCCAAGTGCCCACGCTGGGTATAACCTTTACTAAACAGATTGTGTATTGTGATCTCTCGCTGCGGTCATAGTGCAGCTCCATGTAAACCTCCAGGCCAAACAGTTTGTGTCTGGCATCACTTACTAACACACGACATGCGGCTTTCCTGCAGCAGTTGCTGTGACCGTTCAGAATGTTGGTATACAAGAAGGAATAGAAAACTGATAAGGTTTTAAATAATCTGTAATTTCAATCTTTTTTTTCTGAAATACATTATATTGTATGTTTGAGATAATTCTAGTACAAAGTATAATAAAACTAGATGTATAATAAACCCTTTAAATCACTGGTAAGCGTGTAAGTGGAACTGAAGCATTTACTGGGCAAAGTAATGTTACTCTAATGGTTACTTGCTTGTGCGTGGCCACACT